>WSYH01007784.1:0-31723 GCA_036426205.1 Ascaphus truei | reverse complement strand
GTTTTCAAGTCTGTTGTCCTTAGCAGTAACCCCCCCCCCCGTTCACAGGAGACCACCTGTGAACCTGCGAGGCTTAAGGGGTATGTCAGGTGGAACTCTTGAGAGTTCGAGGGCGTGGGACTTGCTGAGTGTGGATCCAGGATCGTTCCTAGGGACCGTATCCTCTTCAGTGGATGAGATACGGATTGTCCCTTTTTGATAACATGGAGTCTAGGATTGGCCTGATCTTAGTACTTCTGACTGGCCCTGGATGATTGAGGACCCGGATGGTACAGGAGATGGATCTGGGAAGCGGAGGCTGCGCTATGTAGGTTTTCAGTAGTGAAATATGGAAACAGGGAGGAAACCTTCATTGAAGAGGGGAGGTGCAAGGAGGTATGCCACCAGATTGATTTTCTCCAAATATCTTGATTGGACACAAGAATCTTGGGGACAGTTTGAGTGTGGGGACTATTAGCGAGGTTCCGTGAGGACAGCCATTAATTTGGTCTCAGTTTAAGCTCTGGAGTTTTGCGCTTGTGTCGGTCTGCTGGGTCTTCTGTTTGGTGGAAGCCTCTTTTAGATTACTCTGGGGATCTTGGTCCTGAATTTTTCAGTGTTTGGATCGGTAGTCCGCTTCAGGAACCCCACGAAGGAGGGGAAAGAGATGGGCAGTCGTTGACAGATTGAAAACCTTAGTTTACATAGAAGGGCGGGACACCTGTGTGGATGCATTCTCCGGGAAAGGGAGCAAAACTCGCCTACGCGGAGAAGTCTGCCCAGTAGCCTGGGGGTGTCAGCGATGAAGCAGTGGCAGGTTACTGCTTACAAAGACTGATTAGTTATTTGCATGGCTGTCCATTAGTCTGCGGGTGGGTACCCGGATGAAAATTGCAGGGAGATGTCCAATATCAGTTGTGAAGGCCAGCCAGAATCTCGAGATTGAATGGGGCCCTCTGCCGATACGATGTCATGGAGTTCCGTGGAGACGGGAAGATCTACTTACAGAATATGTCTGAAGTGTGGGTGAGTCCGTAGGCTTTAATTGGAATAAAATGTGCCTGTATAGAGAAGCGATCTAGACTACTAGTATAGGTTCATACCTGGATTCTTGGCAGCTCTACAATGAAATCCTAGATACAGTAGCGTTCCTCCAGGGGCTGTCCAGGAGGGTAGGGGATCAAGAGCCATTGAGGTTGCCTGCGGGGTATGTTATTCCTTGCCCGGGTGGTGCATGCCTTGGTGAATGACTTAATTCGCATTTCATGTTTGGCACAGAATGTTCCGTGTGATTAAGTCTGGGGTTATTTGGTCCCAGATGACCAGCATTTTTTTATGTGTCACCATTCAAGATTTTTTTGGGAAGGGAAGTGCTTTGCCAAAGAGGCAGTCCTTCTTGGACCTCCAGATTCCGGAATGTAGTTGATCCAGCTAGGACGTGATCATTATGTAAGTTTTGGCGGAGATGATGCACTTGGCAGGCCGATGGTCTCTGATTTGGCTTCGGTTTTGTTTCATGTTAAGGACTGTCAGGAAAGGGGTCGCCTTTAAGTTCTTGGGAAACCTAGTATGATGACATGATGTAATTGAAACAGAGAGGACGAAGAGGGACCAGCCGGGGCTTGACGGGCTCCTAGTCGTTGAGCGCGTTCAAGGCATGAGGTTCGTGTGGTCGGTGAGGATGTAATTGGGCTCTCTGTTCCTTCCAGTAGATGTCTTCCACTCTCTAAGGCTAGTTTGATGCTAGTAAGTTATCTGTTGCAACGTCGTAATTTTGCTGCGCCAATGAGAATTTGTAGGAAGAGACACATGGGTGTAGGTGGAAGATGGTGATTCCTCTTGTGACAAAATTTTGCACCAGCTCCGATGTCTGATTCGTCCACCTCCTATGTAAAGGGTAGTCGGGATTGGGGTGGATCAGTATGGGTGCAGAGATGAATGCTATCTTAAGGACATTGAAGGACGGATAGCTGCAGGTGGCCAGGACACAACGTCAGCTCCTTCTTGGGAGAGCGTGATGGGTGCCGACCAATGGAGAGAATTGTGGATAAAACTTTCTGTAGTAAGACAAAACCCTAGTGAAACCTATGGATGCCCTTGAGAGACGTGGGAGGGGGGGGAAACCAGTCAATGACGGAATTAGTTTGGAGGGGTCAAGGAAAACTCAGAATTGATATGATGTATCATAGAAAAATTGGATTTTGTGATGGAAGTTGCATTTTTCAGTTTGGGGTAGAGGTGATGGATGACGAAGGCTTAGAAGTACCTGTTGGACTTGGTTAAGTGCTTGAGATTGTCTTGGAAAAAAATTAAAATGTCGTCCAGGGAACGATAACGAATCTGTTCAGAAGGTCTTGAATATTTCAGGGACAAAGTGTGGAAGACTGCTGGGAATTGACAGGACGAACGGCTGAACAACACCTCCCCCCCCCCCCCCCCCCCCCCCCCCCCCCCACGCCCCCCCCCCCCCCCCCTACCCACCCCCCCCACCCCCCCCCCTTCCCCCCCCCCCCCCCGGTATTCGTAGTGACGTCTAGTGTTTTGAAGGCCGTTTTCCATGTTTCATTGATGGCTCCTTACTAGTTATAGGCACCCCGCGGAGGTCAATTTGCGTGAAATATGGTGGATCCATGGAGACGGTCGAACATCTACGATATCATGGTAGTGGGTAAGCGTGTTTTGAATGGTGATCTTGTTTTCTTTTTTTGCATGCCACAACGACGCATATCTCTTAAGCCGCATCCCAAGCATCCAAGTGAAGCTGCATGTGTGGGGTGCGATCTCTAGACATGACCAGGATGCATATTATCTTTGATGGTAAATAAATGCATAAAGTCACATGATGTAGGCCTTATGCAGGTCAAGTGTCCAGGTATTGGAACACTTTTCTTTTTTGTTCCAGAAATCATGAATAAAGTTTTTTCAAAGAGCAAATAGGGCGCCGAGATTGTGGAATAAATTACACTTGAATCCGCAGCTGGTCACCATTTCTCCAGGACAAGACCCGAAAAACACACACGTCTACTGAGCCTATTTTCACAGCGGTATTAAAAACTGGGTAAGGACGGCCACCGAAGTACAATGCTCCTTTCTCATTGTTTTTTTTTTTTATAAACTTTTATTTTTTGGTGAGACATACACGATAAGATAACACAGCCCAATGGCTTACAGAGAATCACCGTAATCCGCCTTCGGCCTCCAACAAACCAAACAACTGGCGACATGAGTACAGGACTCACAAGGGACAGGGACAGGTGGGGATAGGGAGGGGGAAGGGGGGAGAAAGGGCGGGGCGTGTGGGGGGGGGCGCTCTTCCGTTTGTCTTCAGGTCAGACAGGTTTTGCTTCCGTTGGGAATGACTAGGGGCCTAAGCCTCGGACCCCGGCGGCACCCATTGTATAAAAATCAATCCTGCTTTCGTCTGTGGCATCCCCTAACGTCCAGGATCCATTTAGTCACTGGCAGAACGCTCTTCTGATTATTATTGCCAGTATAGTGGCGCAGTTCCAACCCCGGGATGTCCGTCGTGGCCAACAACGCGAACCCGACTTTTAGAAAATTTGTGCCGGAGTCGGTGACAAGATTGTCAATGTTCCATCCGGGCAGACCACCAATTCTGTTTATAATTTGGGTATAATCGGAATCTCTGGTTGCTTCCACAGTGCTGCTATCTCAAAACATGGTGGAAGTGCGAAATGTGCAATCAATTGTGCTTTGCGTTCGAGAAACCCAGACAGCCTTGCCCAGCGAGGAAAAGCCTGGGTTCAAGGGGGATCTCCACCCCCAATTAGCCACTGCAGCCACTCTTTAACTTCCACCAAATCGGAGCACCTTCGTGCAAGACCACAGCATGTGTAGATAGTGGTCATGCAGGTCCGCTCTTTCTGCCGCAATGGCTTAGGGCAAGGGAGAATTAGCCTTTGAGAATTTGAACGTTTAGTGTGGGGTTGTCAGTAACACGCATCAGGACTTATATGAGTTCTCCTGTAACGGGTGGAACAGATAGAGCTTTTTAGCCGCTGCCTGCGGATCCATTCCCAGCTTTATTCGTCCCTAGAGATCTCCCCTACATCCGCCTCCCTCCCATTGTCTCATATAGGCTAAGTCTGGGATCGGTTCTTTTGTCCCGGGGCAGATCACTTTCTGTACATTCTAGAGGTAGTCCCCTTTGTGGTCCGTTTCTCTGGAAACACATCTGCTCAAATTTGTTTCCGTGGCCGAATAGGGGCCTTGTTATAGGGGGAAAAGCCCTGATCTGTAGATATCTGAATAATTCAGCGTTCGGAATGTGTTTTTCCCTCTGTTATATGAGGCAAAGGGTGAGACCTCCCTGCCTTCCAGATCATTTAGACGGAGATACCCCTGCATGAAAACCAATTTGAAAAATTAGCGCTATCCAGGCCTGGAGTGAAGTCGGGTTGACCCATTGGGGGTCATCAGGGTAGTTTCGTTGTCTGTAACGAGAACTTCTAAATTTGGTGGTCCTCCCATACTTTCAGGGAATTCATAATGGCATGCAGTGGTGTGCGATCCTAGATCGGCTGTTCCTGGGCAGCACATATCAAGTTCATTAAAATCTACCGAGCGAAACATTACATTATCCAAGTCCACCCATATCCGAAGGGTCGGGTTGGTGTGCCACGCAGGAAGCTTGCGTTAGTTTGAGCTGCTTCGTAGTCGGCGAGCAAGAACGGCACCACCAGCACTACTCTCGAGGTCGGCTCCTCAAGAGATCTTTTCTAATTCGGGGCCTTTTTATTCCAGAAACTTCGTTATCGCGCGGACTGTAGCGAGAGGATCTCATCAGTTGGCAGGGGGATCGGGAGGGCATGGAAAAAAGATACAGCACCCCATGAAGGAGATCATTTACGCTGTTGAATGCTGCCTATCCAGGAGATGCCATATCCGCCAATCCTCCCTTAGAGTCTTAAAGAATCTGGATAAGTGCCTTGGATAGGGCTTTATAGTTTTTGTCAGATTTACCCCTAGATATTGATGTCGTTGGAGGGCTGCCATTAAAGTTAAAATAAGTCAAACATTAGCTTTTCCTTTGTGAGGTAAATTTAGGTTGGGGATTCGACTTGGCTTCCTGGTATTTTGAACCCCGAAATTGGTGAATTCCCAGGATGGAGAACGTAGAACACATTGGGCAGAGAGGAAGAGGCTGGGATAATGTCAGGATCACATCATCCAAGTACAGGGCCACTTTATGTGACTGTCTCTTTAATCTATCCCGAGATATCTCGGGTTATTCCTGAAGATGTGCCACCAAGGGTTCATATAGAGGGAGAACAACAAGGGGGACAACGGGCATCCCTGTCTTTTGCCACTGCGAATCTGGAAAAGTTCAGATGGACACCCCTGGAGTGCGCACCCTTGCGATGACCCTCTCACACAGTGCCATAAGGGCCTCCCAAATAGGCATCCCTCAAAGCCAAAATGCCACCAAGCGTCTCTCTCAGGTAGGCCAGTCTGATCCTTATCGAAGGCTTGTCCGCGTCCAGATCAGCACCATTGACGGGGTGTTATGCTTTTGGGCACAGATCTAAGTTGTGTGCAAGTCAATTATTGTCTGGTGTGTCTGCCGCTTGCCTTCACTAGAAAACCAAACCTGGTCTGATGTATCAGCCCGGGAAAGAACGATACCCATTTTGCTATGTGTTAGCAAATAAATTTATGCCGGATTAATAATGAGATGGGCCGGTACTCTTACAGTCTGCAGTTGTCCTGTCGGGTGTATGAATAAAACGAGAAGGATACAGACGCCTGGAGCATCTGTGATGGGAACAAGCCTTCTAAGACCGAAGTGAATAGTTTCACAACAAATGTGGGGCTTTAAAGTTTAGATATTTTTATAGTAGAGGTTTGAGTAGCCATCTGTGCACCGGCGCCTTGACTGGGATTGAGAGACTTTACATGTCCATTAAGTCTCTTTAAAGAGAAGTCTTCCTGTAGCGGCTTCCCTCTCGCTATGCTCAGTGTTGATAGGTTCGCCTATTTTAAAATTCTCCGGAGATTGGCCCTAGTTTTCCGATTATGTGTAGACGCTACTACATCATAGAGCGCACTCATAATAGCTTTTAAATTCCTACAATACGTTTAGGATTCGAGGTATAAGTTCCCCCCCTTCGTGCGAATCAGATTGAATTGTGGTAATTTGGGAATTTTGTTTCTGAGTCTATTTGCCAGGAGGGTGTCCGGCTGTTCGCCTCTCAAAAGAATCGACTCTTCTTAGTCCGCTAATCTCTCTTTCAGCATGAGACGCCAGTCGCAAATTAACTGCTTTTCGTATCTTGGAATTGTTCCAGGACTGCTTTCGTTTTGGAGCTTGTGTGTTTTCCGGTAAGGGATGCCATTTCCCTTGCAGTTCTTTGATTCTGGCTCTGCTACGAGGGATCTCTTTGCATCTAGCTTGCTAGCCACATAAGAGAGCCTTGAGGTTAGCCTTATGGGCCTCCCACAAGTGCGCAGGTGAAGACCACACTACCCTCGTTCTCTGTAAAATACTCCCTGATCTTGTCCGCAATCTCTGCTTCTAGTTTTGGGATTTTTAACAGCAACTCATTTAGTCTCCAACCCGCTCCAGGTTCTTGTCTAGTAAATTTAGCGTGACACCGCAGCTTATGGTGCGTGGTCGTCTGACCACGAAAATCAGGTATTCCCGAATGGGAGACCACTGGAACCAGTATATAGCCTACCAGGGAAGTAATCAATCGGTCAGAAGGTTATGTGGGGGGCGGAGAATAAAAGTATAGTCCTTGGTCTGTGGGTTTGCTTATTCCAGATATCCACTAGCTGGAAGTCTTGGTCTGGGAGTCCCTGGATAATGGTTAGTACGTATTGTCTGAGGGGGGGGGGGGTGTAGGTTGGATGTAATCGGTCTAGTATAGGGGTAAGTGTCCCTATCAAGTCTCCCGCTACATTTATCGTCACCTTGCATCATGCAGAAAGCGCCGGAAGGAAAAGGGCAAAGAATTCCATTTCCCGCTCGCAAAGGCGGCATATACTGAGACCAGTGTGAGGCTATGACCCTGTATGACCCCACTCCGCATGATGTGAATCTGCCTTCGACGTCTAACCACCCATTTTATCTATTACAAAACGGGTAGTTCCGGTATAACAATGGCACCCCTCTCTTTTTTTCGTGTGCTGATGCTTAGATGTATGTACTAAAATTTTATCAATGGTTATATTGGGAAATAGCTTTGGAAAAGTTGGTCTCTTGGAGAAAGAGAATGTTCCCGCTTTGTGTCTTTTATAATCTCTAAAGGCCCACTGGGTTTTGCGGGGCCTGTTAAATCCTTTACGTTATGAGGAGATGCACCCTGATTTCTATATTCATTGGGATGTTCTGGTATGGTTCTTTGTTCCGTGTCCATCCTGGCTTGAACAGTGCCAACGCTGCGAGGCACTGCACATAGCTTTATTCAGTCAGTGATGTTCCTTTGTTCTTGGTAGCCATTTCGGGGCAAGGTCGGGGGGTGCGGGATGGCGGGGGGTGTGTGAGACGAGAGGGGAGGACAAAAAGGGAACACAAAGGAAAAAACAACATGTAAAATACAAGCATATTAACAACAACAGGTTCTCCGATCCAGAACCGCTTTGTCTGCAGCGGGAAGTCCAATGCCTTGGGGAGTGACCCTTGTGGCCTCTGGTCCCCAAACTTCCCACCTGCAAACCACCCAAAGGACTTTCGACAGGATCCAGGGGTGGTCCCCTTCCCCTGATTCCATCTGCAGCACATGCCGGACCTCGGTATATGAAGCACCCTTCAGCCAAGTGCACACGCTCACTCAGTATGATACCCCCTTTAACGTCAACCTTCTCGACCCCAAACAGCAAGATGCGGTGAAATAGGCTGCCTTGGCTCTAGTCCCCGTGCCTAAGCCCCTAAAACTTGCATCCCGGCATAGTCCGTCTAGTTATTCTCCTCAACCCTGCCATAACTGCCTTCGCGATGATCCAGTGCCACCCTACCTCCCTTATTGCCAACCCTAGTCACTCCTGCACCTCCCTCTCTCTCGAATGGATGTTGCTGCGGTAAAAGAGTCTTCTGCCCATGCTTTCCGGCAGTTTCCCGGCCGCCTTCCTCAATGTGATTATCTTCCCACCCTCCCCCCCATGCCTGTGGCTGCCTGACCACTATCCTCCTATGTAACAACGTAGGAGTTTGTCCGGGGCACATTCATAGCCCTATGTGGTGGCCGCATTTTCCGCTGTATCGCTCCGGTGATCCTCAATTGTCCCGGTCACTTCCGCCTCCTGCAGTAGGCGCCGGCTTCCCGATGCCGCCTGATGACGAACTTCCGGTTTTCCGGCGGCCAGCCATTTTGTTTGTCGACTGCTGCCCGTGGGAGGACGTGAAGCTCTCTGCTCTCGCTCGATCATGCTTCCTGGTTCTGCGCCTCACGGTGGAACCTGAGAAGCGCCCATTCGCCCGCCATCTTCCCACCCCCTTGTGACAGAGGTAAAATGTTGTTTTCTTCCGTTCCTGTTGCAGGGAATTGCCGCGGTTTTTCCAGGTGATTGGGGGGGGGTCTCTGGGCATTGTTCAGAGGGGGCTCTTAGGTATCCGTGACGCCAGGAATGTTGGCGGGAAAGTCTTGCCAAGTGGCATGCTCATCCACCAAACTTGGGCCTTCAAACTAGGCAACCTTGAAACTGTAATGCTCAAACCTTGTACGCCGTCCTTTAATGGCCTCTTTCTGTGCCATTATCTCTGCTCCCATGGGCTTTGTTGTCCCGCTCCTCCACTCCACTCTGGCTCCAGGGGAGGCTTTCCGCTTGGCTTCTGCTGGGCAACCCCTAGGCCCAATTTAGCTAGGAAATCCGGCCCTTCCCACCAGGTTCTTCAGGGTGAGGGATCTCCCGTTCCGCGTTACTGCCGGCCCCAAACGGGAAGGTATAGTGATAACATCACACGTTATTTTCGCGGAGCACTTTGGTTCTTGGAAGCAGTGCGCGGCGTCTAATAAGGTGGAGTGGGATAAGTCCTGGAAAAATTTTGCATTTTGTTGGACTCAAATTCCACAAACGGCAGGACCCTAGTGTGGAGCAAACCGCCTCACCTGGTAGTGTCGTAGTTAGTAGTTTAGCCGGAGGGATAAGATCCCGCGGCTGTAATTTTGGAACCGGCCGGGACCGCAGGGCCCTGTGGACAATGCGTCATCGCTGGGCTTCCTTAGTCATGTCGGCAGTAGGGATTCCAACCAGCATTGCGGTGTGTACGCATAGCAATCTCCCACACCTCTTTCAGGCCAGCCCGGATTCTTTGGAGTATTGTCCGCCTATCGCGGCTTTTCCGCATCCTCCTTGCCGTCTTTAAGATCATCCCATTTGTTTCGTAGGTCAGCGGGCTTTTACAGTCTTTTCCCTACCCTGAGGAGAGATCCACTTTGGTCTCTAAATCATCCGTTCGGGTCCCAGTTTTGCGACCCTCCATTTTTAACTTCCTAATGTCCGCTTGCAGAAGCATTTTTAGAATCGTTAATAGAGCCTTGACGAAGTCCGTCGAAGCGCAGAATGGGAGCTGGGATTGACTATTATTTAAATCCTTTCCATCGTCTCCTTCCCAAACTCTGTGTCGGTGTCCGGGTTGGACACCGGCCCCATTTCTCATGCGTGATCGCTTGCAGCCGCGCCGTTCAAAGTAAGGTCTCGGACATATCTGCAGTTTTTGTTTTTCTGGCCCGTTCTGGCTTCTTTGGGGCCATCTGGGGTATTGATTCTGCTGTGGGTTTCAAGGGTAGAACACAATTTTTTATTTGTTTGGGGTGTTTTTTCTTTAATTTGCTTTAGCGAGGGATGGAGATATCACTCAAGATTCCAACCACGATCCAACGCGCATGCGCCTCCCTTCTCATGTTTACACTGTTATATTTCTTAACTAAGTCACCTTCTTTCCCCCTCAATTCCGATCGCCAGATTTGAAATCCCATCGAATTGGTAGGGATCAGCTTAAGGATTCATATCAGACAAAGTGGTGAAATTGTTGAAACCGCAAAAAAAGGATTATTAAATTGGCACCAAAACAAAAAGCATACTGAGTTTTTGGAACAACCATACTCACCGTAGAAGATGTAAATAAATATATCGATCATATTGCAACCGTGTTGACATTGTTTCAGTGTAATGGGAGGCAGGCAACAGGAAAGCTTAGTAAGGTTACTGTACTATGGTAAGTACGTACAGGTACAGAAGTATGATACAGGTAAGTATGGCACACAAAATAAACCATTTTAACCATTTCGAAACATTTATGTATGTCAGCCCTTCCTCTACTTATACATACAGTATTAAATCAGTACAGGATGGCTAACCTACAGTAGTAACTGTATAGAGTACAGTATATATGTACAGTTACTGTAGTTATACTGTACAAGTTCTGTTGAGAGTAGTTTACTATAGTCCAATATAGCAATACAGTATAAGCAATGACTTACAGAAATGCACTTTAATCCGCACTAATTTCTTTTCTTTTCAGAGCTGACTACACTAAAAAGGGAATGGGGGGAATTGTAAAAGTATTTACTTTGTGTATATTGTTAGCCACAGTTCTTATTACCACAACCCCTCTCTCCAAGAAAAAAGAACTAAGAACTACGAATGACATTGCAGCCATTACAAAGAACGATAAACGATCGTAGAAATTTGGTATTATTCATTGATTATTTGTATGTTTCATCTTCCATGATTATCCAGATCAAAAAAATAAATTCTCTTTTAAATTCACGAGAATCATTGAAAAAAACCCACCACACCCCCAAGAAAGAATAGCAAAAATTGTTACACTACCAAAAACATGGTTCACATTTTATGGTTTCTTCAAATAGCCGTAAAAAAGGGTGTCTCGTTTTTTTTTTTACCTTTTTTTATCTTTAAATTTAAATTTTCAATGCACATACATATAGATTAGGTATAAAGGGTGTGACACACATATGCGTTTGTAAACAAGGTCTCACAATTACACATGTGCAATAAATGTGATGAACACGATATGCGTTTCAACAAGGTTCCATGTGACATTAGACGCATGCACATTAAATAAAAAACAGTATGAAAACAAGAGAAAAGTCTGCCAAAGTTGAAAGTATTTAATAATATATATCACAGTATACTGTAAAATAAAATATACATTTTATTTTCCGGGGTCTTCTAAGAGATTAGTAAACATGCAAGTGTATTGGATATACTGCAAAATGCAACGTCAAACAGTAGTTGATTATTACCAAACAAGGTAAAAAAGTATTGAATATGATGAAAACAGCAGATACTGTTTAAGGTTTCTATAAAGCTCACAATTATTCATCCAAATCAATGACAAAATTGCACTGTCACTAAATTTGTTCGCGGGGTTGGTACTGGTTTTGTTAAATCAGATTCGGCAATGCGCAAGAACATTAAAAAAAAAAAGGAGAGATTAGAGGTGCCATCCTTTTTTTTCCATCCATCCCGTCCTTTTGCCTTTTCACTTCATGTCAAAGTTATCTTTCTGGGGAAAAATTAAAATGATGCTATTTGCCCGGATTGCGCATGCATCGTCAAGTCATGTGATTAAAGCACCAGTTCAAACAACTTGTCCACCAATGTATCTAGTGTAGTAAACTGCTAACCGTCAATCTCATTGCTGGGACTACATTTTCAATAATGTGACAAGAATTAAATAACACCACGCAAAGCGATTGATTACATGGAGAACGGATCCGGTCGGGGGCAGCTTACTGTTAACTAATACTGGTCTGTGTGCATATGTATTGATTGCAATTAAGTACGTACAGTACAGTATTGTTTTTTTAAATATATATTATATTTTAAATACGGCAGTTTGACTGCAGCTGTTAAACTTAAATTACTGCTAGGGTAGTGTTATACCAGTATACTGAGTAAATTTATATTTACCGTAATATAGATTGACACAACGGTGATGATAAGCCACTGTCATCCTGAGTGTTCATTATAGTTGACAGGTCACAGCAGCCTGTACACCTGTATGTGACCAGTGATGAAGCTGAAAATCTTTTTGGGTACATGGCAAGCATTGCTGGATTTTGCAGGTGTTCAGGCGGGGACAGATAGCAAGGATGACGTAACAGGTTTCCACTGACGGTCTAGGACCATATTGATAAACCGGTGCCAGGCGCCTTTGCCGGTGGGCTGTTACATTGCCATGGCATTGGGATTGACAAAAATCTATATGGATTCAACCAATTTTCTCCTTTTGAAGTTTCCATGATCAAACACACTGAAAAAATCTGGTACCACACACAATACCGCGTCTATCATCCGGGTTTGCAGGGTCATACGAAAAAAACCACGGAATGCTAATTAACTTTTTTCTTATCGCAGGCTTCCACCCAGAGCGTTAAGGTGAAAACTGTAAAAATCATACAGTAGTTCGAAATGGAAATCATCATAACATTTCGGCAAACAGTCGTTCAGTATATGCTGCAGCATTAATTGCAGACAAAGTAAAAATGCATAATATGTCAGTATTTATAAGTCTGTGGTGTGACATACGTGAGTACAGTACCGTAGTGTCCACTGTAGACCATGCCAGCAATGTGCAAGGAATAAGAATGTAGAAAACAAGCACACAGCATTAACAGCATTGACTTAAAGGGTTGTTTTTATTAAGAAACGCCTAAATTGATAACGTCTTCAAGTGCCAAGGTCAATCTCACAATGGGTCATGTGGGTACACATGTTTTTTATCGTTTTTTTTAAACACTGCAAGTCGGACATAGTAGACAAGGTACTTTTACAGATTACAATTCATTATCGAAGTCATGAATTTCTCCACCTGGCAGATACGCAAAATTGCCACCCAAAGAAATCCAAAACGATTTTAAATTAAAAAGACCAACCAAGGATCAAACGCGGATCACCATAGGTGCCGGGCAGTGTGAATGCGGCGACTGAACGGGGAATGCAAAATTAATACTGCGTGGAATACAGCAGACCCAACAACAACGGCTCCATTATTCTTTTGAAACGGCGATATACAGCTATTAAGATATTGGATAAACCATTCTTATGGTGGCTGCTAATATTAAAATATAAATGTTGCAATCCACATTTTGAAGTGTGTCTTTGTTAATTTTATTATTATCAATATAAATGCCTAAATCTACAAACAGGATGCAACATTTACTAAGTGGGAATAAAATTTAGATTGAGAGTGTTTTTATTAAAATTCTAAAAAGGTATGTAAAATATCCCTCCACCCCCTTCCATATAAAATAAATCATCAATGTAGCGGCCCCTTCAGCTTTTATATGTCGAGGGTTACAGGGACTCTTGACCTATTCCATGAGGGATGGGAAAGGGAGACAACCAATACTGATGCTCTGTGCTGAAGAATGTGGTAGATCTCAGGGACCGGTTGGAAAGCTATTGGGTTGGCACAGGCTAACATACGGAGGATCAGTTTCTGTAGGCCCGGGGCATCAGGGCAGTGGACAAGTTTTTCCAGTCCTGTGGATGCCCGCCAGGGAGTCGGTAAGGCAGGTGATTGTGTGGGAGGCACCCTGACCAACATACCGGTACTAAAGTGAACCTTTAGAGAGTAGCCATGGAAATAGTGGACATTTGATGAACCCTAGTGGAATGGCAAGCGGTACATCTCACGGTGGGTGATTTGCCACCTGAGGCTGTAGCGCTGGCCACCATTGAGGCAAAGCTTGTAACAAAGGCTTTGATTGTGAATTTTCTAGAGTTAGGGTTTCTGAGTGAGATCAAACTGATCAAGGATCGCAATTCAGTCAGAATGTTAGTGGTCTGGGAATTGTGCATGGGTTGAAGCACCCGCGCACCACCCCTACTACCCCAGACATGTTTATGGAGAAGGTTAAATGGTACCCTGAAGCAGTGATTTGGGCCTCATAGAGGTGAAGGAAAAAACTGGGAGATTCATCTGCAGCATTTGCTGTTTGCATACGAGAAGGTACCGCAAGAGTCCACTGATTTCTCTCCCTTCGCGCTTCTTATGATTGCAGAGTACGGGGACCTTGACCTATTCCATAAGGGATGGGAAAGGGAGACAACCAATACTGATGCTTCTGTGCTGAAGAATGTGGTAGATCTCAGGGACCAGTGGGAAATGCTATGGGGTTCGCAAAGGCTAACACCAGGGAGGCTCAGACCAAGCAGAAGACTTGGTATGAAGTAAATGCCTGTAATAGAGAATTCATCCACTGGGCAGCAAGTGCTCTTCTGAAACCCACTAAGCGAACAAACTGATGGCTGCCTGGTCTGGCCGTATATGGTACTCAGGAGGATGAATGAGTCAACTATGTTGTACAGTTAGATGGAGAGACAGGTAGAAATAGCACTTATCATATTAATGTGCTAGAAATATTTTCTACTGCGTGGGGCATCAGTGAGGACTATTTAGCCAATGATGGGGGGCCGGCGAGTTAAGCTCTGCCGACCTCCTAGGAGAAGGCCTAGGCAGGGGGGGCACAGTAGAGCAGGTTGAGATAGGGTTCTCAGCTCAGTGCACAGAGAGAGTGCAGGCAAAAGGCTATGTTAGAGCAGCATATTTTTGGCATTGTAGCCCCTCTTCCTTTCTCATGCATGCTGGCTCCATTGTATTAACCCTTGGAACTCCTACATAGAGCAGAGTAGGTTCCTGTTCACGGATAAGCCGGGCCTGACAATATTACTCATCACCCAGTGCTCACAGGGGATGAGACCTCTGTATAAGCATGGCTATCAGGTAATCTGCAGAGGTGAAAGGGAGTATAGGAGGGAAGTGGAGGAGATGCTGGCCATAGGGTAATTGTCTGTCCCAGAGTACTGGCTGTTGGTAATCCTCATGCCAAGAAGGACGGAACCCCCTGGTTCTGTGTTGGACTACCGCCAGCTCAATGCTCAGACAGTGGTCAGATGCATATCACATGCCTGCATGGGTGAGCTCTTAGATGATCTGGTGGGGAAAAGTATCTTGACGAATATTGATTGCAAGGGTATTGGCAAATCCCTCTGACCCAGGAGGCACAGGAGAAGTAAGCATTAATTTCTCCGTGTGGCCTATATAGTTTTTTACTTATGCATTTGGATGAAGATAGCCCCGGACCTTCCAACACCTGCTCAATAGGCTGCTAGAAGGGATGCAGAGTTTTGCAAGGGCATACCTGGATGACATTGCTGTATTTACATTACATGGGAAACTCACTTAGTGCATGTAGCAGTAGTGCTGAAAAGGATCAGGGAAGCAAGGCTGACACTGAAATCTACAAAGTGTCTAGTGGGTATGACTAAAGTGTTGTACTTAGGGCACAGAGTGGGTGGAGGGCATTTGAAGTCAGAACAGCTACGGTACAGTGAAGCTATAGTTCCGTGGCCAATTCCTGGACCAAGAACAGGGCTGGCTTTTGGGGCCTACTGCTGGCTATTATAGGAGTTTGTTCCCCAGTATAGTTAATAGTTACATAGTAGATGAGGGTGAAAAAGACGTATGTCCATCAGTTCAACCTATGCTAAATTTAGACAACAGATACTTTATCCTATACTATACTAACTTATTGATCCAGAGGAAAGAAACAAAAACCCAATTAAGGGGAAAAATGAATTCCTTCCTGACACCAAGATTGGCAATCGGGTGAATCCCTGGATCAACATTCTTCCCATGTTTACTTATTTGGTACTCCCTTTATACCTTTCCTTTCTAAAAAGATGTCCAACGTTTTTTTTGAACAAATTTATTGTATCTGCCATCACAGTCCCATGGGTAATGATTCCACCATCTTTAAAGCCTTACTGTAATGAACCTTTTCCTGTTGTTGCTTGGGAATGAATTCCTTGCCTCAAACTAAAGGGAGCCCCTGAGCCCTTTGTACTGGCCTGGGAAATGGGCATTTGAAAGACTCCTGTACTGTCCCGAATAATTTGTAAATAGTTATCATATCCCCTCTTGAACACCTCTTTTCTAAGTAATAAATCTAAATTAGCTAGCCTCTCCTCATAAGATAGCAAAATCTAAGCAGACCACACAACTGCATTACACCTGGTCTAAATTCCTATTTACCTTCTCAAAGAAACAAATAAGGTAGTTGGCATTCTATCCTTCATAATCCATGCTGACTATTACTAATAATTTGTTTTCCATTAGGTATTCATCAATATTATCCGTATTAAACCTTCAAGTAGTTTCCCAGTACTATTGATGTTAGGTTTAATGGTCTGTAATTCCCGGTTATGATTTAGCCCCCTTTTTATCTATAGGCACCACATCTTCTTTACGCCAATTTGTGGGACTGAGCCTGTGGAAATGGAGAGCCTTGAATATTAAATATAATGGTTTTGCTATTACTGAACTTAACTCCTGAGAACTCTTGGATGTAACCATCGGGGGCCAGGTGCCTTATTTACTTTAATTTTTTCAAGCTGCTTATGAACTTCTCCTCAGTTAAACAATTGTTAATTAATATGGAGGTTGTGGCATCCTCCTGCGCACTCACTATTGAAATTGATTCTTCCCTGGTAAACACAGAGGCAAAGAATTTGTGTTAATACTGTACCTCTGCTTTTTCCTTATCTCCAATAATCTGTCCTGCCCACTCACCCCGAAAGGGTCCTATATTTTCTTTTCTATGTTTTGTTATTAGGTACTTAAAGAAAACTTTTTAGGTTGATCTTACTTTTATTGCAATCCTTTTTATTATCCATAATCTGGGGCAATCGCCACAAGACCCAGTACATCTGGGAACATCCTGGGTACATGATGGGTACATCTGCAACATGTCCCTGACATTTTGCCAGACAGAATAATGGCCATCGGATTAACAGCGGGGGTCCTGGCAGTCCCATTCAAACTGAATGGGACTGCTAGGGACCCTTGCTGTGTTATCCGATGGGCCATTTACTCTGTAGAAATGTCATGAAATGTTTGCAGCATGTACCCAGCATGTACCTGGATCTTGTTGGTGATAGCCCCAGATTTTCCAAGGCAAGTTTAAAGCAAGTTTGTAGAATACTCGTCGCGCACCTGTATATAAGGCTTGACGTTTCATTTACCTCAAGAGCCGACGAGACAACATCAGTTGTGGATTACCATGGGGCTATGGATTGACAGACGAAGATTAGAAGATTCAAGAAAAGATGGAAATAATTACAGAAGAAGATAGAACAAGTTGATAGAAGAATTGTTAGCTGTTCCGGATCTTCAAGGTGGATGGCGTGTGGATTGACTTTGATGACATCGTGGTCAAGAGCTTGCAGAAATGCCAGGATTCGGAGGGGTCAACGCTTCTAAAGGTAAGAAAAATATTGATGTATGTAAATGTCTTTTTTTTTTGTATTTTTTTCTTTTTATGTTTTTCATTGCCCATTGACTGATAAGATTAATCTGTGGCCGTTTAGGTACAGATAAATAGAGCACAGCCAATGCATTTTTGGAAATGGTTTTTTTTCTATGATTGTTGTTTTTCCTTTTTCTATTATTGTTAGCTTAAATTATTTGTAATTTGTATGGCTTGATTTGATTCATTTTCCGATTATTGTTAAGTTTTATTTAATTATTTCTTTTGTTGGCTACTGGTTTTAATTGATGTGTTGCCTAGTGGTTTTATTATTTAATGATTTGTTGGTTACTGGTTTTTTAAATTCATTAATTGATTTGTTGGCTAGTGCTTATTTATTTAATTGGTTGGCTTCTGCTTTTATTTCTTGAATTGTGGTTTTAGGTGCTTGTGTATAGGTTTATTATTGTGTAGTTTTGACCTTCATGCTTTTTCATTAGGTGGTGACATTTACTGGCTTATCATGCCCATATTAATAGGGATGATGTACACATATGCAATCAAGGGTAGAGGGTGGGTATATAGTGGTCCTGGGGTGGGTGCTTAGGCTCCTGGGTGGGTAGCGGGGGAGGGTGGTTAACACCTTAATTACCAAGCTGAAATGAATTCTAGGTTTATTAAGGGGTTAGGGCCCTAGATTATATTTTCATGTTTTCTTCTGGCAACGGAGGACATGGCCCCTGCAGTATTGCGATGAGGATGCCCTTCATGATGGCAGGCAAAAGTAGAAAGGTGTATTTTACTTTATTTCAGCTGGCTGGTTATTTTTTAATTTAAAAATAGGCAAATGAGCTAGTTTACATATCTAGATAATAGTTATTTTGACCATTACTGTACTCTATGTGTTGAAGGGGGGGGGTGTAGTAATTTAATGTAGCAAAATTATTTTTTGCCACAGGATTGGTACCACAGCCAGCGGGACCTAGGACCCCAGACACCCATAGGACCATCCGAGGGCTCACAGACACCCATGGGGACAACTGAGAACCCCCGGAAACCGCAGGACCACCAAAGGCCCACAGACACCCGTGGGGACCTCCTGAGGATCCAGGACACCCGTGCCCTCTGGATCAATCATGTGGGGGTAGAAGAGGTCATATTAGTGTTATTGTGGGTTGCAGGGTTGGTGAATGAGGTATTTAGCCCTTGGTGTGGTAAGGGAGGGGGTAACCCTTTCGTTGCCTTAGCCGCTAAGGTAATGAAGTTGACTGTAAATGCATTTTATTGCAGTGATTCATGCCGAGGGTCTCCCGGCATCAATCGATGCAGAAAAAACTTTTTTTTTCAGTCCCGTCTCGATTTTCTCAGCAGGTTCTCACCACCATCACATTTCTGGTGTGGTTGTGAGGATTTTGGGAAGAAACTCGCCATTCTAGAGCGAGTGAAATAGGCCCTCGCTAACCTAATCGCGGCTACTAGAATTGCACGACGTTTCAGAGCCTGCCGATAAGTGGGCTTACGCAGCTCGTAGCTCACTTGGTGATTTTTTTTTTTGAAGCCTGAAAATGTTTGGCGATTCAGTCTTTTATCGTCCACTTATCGACGCTACAGAATCGTTAGTATGCATTTTGGCCGATAAGTGTCTCGATATGTGGCTTATAAATGCTTATACACTGTAGCATAGCCCTGTAAGTAAGTAATTATATATAGTTGTGTGATTAATAGTTGAGGTTTTTTTTTTTTTATTGATGGAGTATATTTTTAAAACTTTCATTTCACTGCAGAATGAATCACTATTGACATCATTTATATTTAATTGCTAAATCAAAGAATCTTTTTTTTAATTCAGACACTTCCATTTCTTGAATAGTCGATCACATTAAAAATGACAAAATATTCGGCAATTTCATTATGCACACTGTATCTCCAAAATAAATGGATGATCAGGGTATCCATACCGTGTTTAGCTCAACTATGTAAGCTGATTGGGGTTCTTTAACCGTTGTCTTCATTTGATAGTTTGTATCAAACCTTTTAGCTTTCCTTCTTCTTTACTTGGCAATCAGTAAAATGTCTACGTTACTGGCTTAGTTCAGGAGCATATCTTTCTAATATGTCCTTAATGTTTCAATTTCTAATTATGAAGCTGTTTTGTCAAGTCTGCTATTAATTTAACAGCTTGACAAACGGTCAAACTTTCTGTTAAAGAGCTAACTAAATTAAGAAGAGAGGCGTGCATGACAAGGAGGTGAATGGCAGCTTAGAGTGTGGCTCACTCCCCTCCGGCGTTTCAAATAATCTACTCCAGCAAAACACAGCATCTGCATAATCCAGATCGGCAGAACGTGTCTAAATATACAGACATGGCATCAACTAAGACTTTAAGAAAAAAAACACCAGCGGTGTCTACTATTTTAAGAGCAAAGAGGCTGCCAGGGCTGACGTACCTGAATCTCCAGTGCAGACAGCATCAGCAGACCCAGAATTGCACTCGCACCTGAAGAACCAGACGATATGGATATAATGAGACGTAAAGACATGAAGGAGTTTTGCACCAATATGCAACAATTCTTTAAGTCTGAGCTTGGGCACTCGGAAGGATGTGGACGCAATAGGGGGCGTACGGCCGCTTTGGAACTCAGCATGAGACAGCTACATCCAGCAGAAACACAGGCTCAAATATCCGCCTTAAAGGCAAAGGTACTTCCTAGAGGATAAAATTGAGACAGCAGAGAACCGCGACCGGCGCTCTGAACATTCGGCTGAGAGGGGTCCAGAAGCTATAACTGACCCAGAGGAATTTACCTCGAGGTGGCTGGAACATATATTTCCAGACAGGCTGCCAGAGACCTAGTTCTGACAGATGCCACCGGGCGCTGAGGGGACGACTCAGCAAGGAGACCCCCCAAGGAGTGGTGCTTAGATTCCACTGTTACCGCACCAAAGAAGAAAACTTGCCGAATAGCAAGGGAACTGAAGGTAGTGGGTTTGAGAAATAAAATTCCAAGTGTATCAGGATCTGTCACCGCACACATAGCAAAACGGGAGCAATCACCCCAAGTTACCAGAACGCTAAAGGATCAAGAGATTAGATATCGCTGGCTGTTACCATGTGCCCTCATGGTCTTTAAAAACGGAGTGGCACATATCCTCAAAAATATGGAAGACACTGAGGGATTCCTTAGGAGGGTCCTAGGATCAACTCAGAGTTCCCCTCGCCTGCGGCGGCTAAAGATGGCGCCCCCGCGCAGCCATGAGCTAACCCACGACGGATACACTGAGCCCTGATGAAAGACACTCCACTAGCCACAACCGCCCAGAATCTACGGTATGGACCAACCCCAACACTGCCCTCATGCCCTCGGACCGTTTTGGGACCCCTTCCGCAGCCCTCACCAGTCCCTGGAGAGGGCGGATCACGCCACAACGCAGCAGGTTCCTACTCACCTTTTTTCCGGCAGCCATCTTCCCCTGCTTCTTCCCTTGTCCTTCCCCGACGGCGCGCGGGGAACTTCATTGATCTTCGCGGGCTTGTCCAGTGACGTCATCACACCTCGCACCATCTTCCCGCGAGAGCTGGATCCCGGGCGCCTGCGCAGTAGAGGGAGGAAGCGGAGGCACCTGCTACTATCCACGATGGGCGCCGAGGAGTGCTGCCACGAACGGGACCTCCGGCGCCTGCGCAGAAGAGGAAGGAAGCGAGGGCGCTTACTGCCCCTCCAAGATGGCCGCCGAGGAGCGCTGCCACGGGTGGGATCCCTCGCTGCGCGGAAAGAGAGGAAGCAGAGGGGCTTGCTGCCCTCAACAAGATGGCCGCTGAGGAGCGCTGCCAACAAATGAGGAGGCTGACGGGGACACAGGCGCAGAGGAGCTCTAGGCGCGCTACAGGGAAGTGTGCATAGCAGCCTCCGCCTGTGCCTGTGCCCCAGAACTGTGGTTCTCCTATATGCACATATTCATATCAAACAATAAAAGGATCTAAGGAGGGAGGGGGGAGGGGGGGAGGAGGAGAGGGGGAGGGGGAAAGGAGGAGAGGGGGGAGAGGGAGAAGGGGGGGATGAAGAGAGGTGATGGGGGAGAGTGAGGAGAGGGGATGCAGATGTACACATAATAAAAAGGATCGAAGGGGGAGGGAAAGGGGGGTGGGGGAGGAAGGAGGAGAGGGGGATGGAGGAGGAGGAGAAGAAGGGGGGGTGGGAGAGAGGAAGAGAGAGAGATGGGAGGAAGAGGTGGAGTGAGGGGGGAGCGAGAAGAGGTGGAAGAAAGAGGAGGAAGAAGAAGGGCGACTGGTTGGGTAAACAAAAAACAAGCCAATCCCACCACAGGGTTCATAATATAAGGTTAAAAAAAAAAATTACTTGAGTCCCTCGACCACGGTCTAGAGAGACTAAAGCCTATCACTCCCTATAAAGCGCTATCTGGGAAGCTAGACTCCCGACCTGAGATACCTTGGTGATGAGTACAGGAGCCGCTAAGATGCTGAACAACGTAGCCTCTGGAGGTATATAGATAGCGCAGGCATAAGTGGGCAGGGAGACAGGTTATTTCCGCTACGTCGTGCAACTCACAATCTAAGAGGGGATAGGCTCTTTGGGGGGTATAGACAGACTGACGAGGATTAATCACTTGATATGTTAGGCTCGGATTAAAGGAGGGCAGGGTACATCTGTTCATCAGTGTAGATATCCTCATACATGGTAGAGTTATCCAGAAGAAAAGGGCTGCTATGGACATGATCATCTCAGACTGGAGGCATATGAGTTAACATTTTCCAAGGAACTAAGTAGATGAGCTCCAAATGGGTAATGTGGTTCAGGGAGGGTGACAGAAGGTTAGACACAGGGCAAAGTTTTTCGTTATGTTTGGGAGGTGTTTATTGATATGCAGTTTCTGTTCCAGTTTCCATCGTTGAAGAGTTTAACGGAGTTACATATAGTAGCTGATTATGAAAAACACGCCGGCGGGATCCTCCGTATTGGCGTGCATGCATTTCCACTTTCGATCCCTGAGAAAGAGGGATCGCACACAAGTCCCAGGGAGGTCGGGTCCCAGCAAGACGGAGAGATCCCTCTATAAGACTGGACCAGGAGACCAACCCCATGGGCGCAAGAGACACACTTGGGGGCTCCCGAGGTGGATTCTTGTTTTTTTATTATTTGATGTCTCTGCCATATTGACGTTATATATGCATGTTATTTTTTGTTTCCTCCCTAATGTTTTTACCTGCATGTGGTCCCCCATCCCCCGCCTTAACACCCTCCCTTCCCCCCCCCCCCCCCCCACCTCTCCCCCTCCCACCTCTCCCTCCCTTCACCTCTCAGGGGAACATCGTCCACACCGTCAAAACACACAACAGATGGTACAGATGCGTCTCAGCACTACGGACCGGACATGCTCCAAGGATGGATTCTTGGGTGAGTCCAAAGATTTCACGAAGCTATCACACACACACTTTAATAAATGGCGTTGATACTTATTTCCCATAACGTACAGGGCTTTAACAACCCAACCAAACGGAAGTTGGCCTTTACAGACTATAAAAGGAAACATGCTGAAATCCTTTTTCTACAGGAGACACACTTTAGTAAATCAAGTGCCCCTAAATATCTTGACAAAGATTTCACCCAGGTTTTCACATCAGCAGCAGCAGTCAAAAAACGGGGGTAGCTATACTATTCCGGAAAAGCATTCCGTTCGAGGTGCAGTTAACTAAACGTGATACGGATGGTAGATATAT
The DNA here is from genome assembly GCA_036426205.1 of Ascaphus truei. NCBI lineage: Eukaryota > Metazoa > Chordata > Amphibia > Anura > Ascaphidae > Ascaphus > Ascaphus truei. Next base: position 8,767 of record WSYH01007784.1, on the reverse strand, counting down.
CATTATTGTAGGAACAATTAGGGGGCAGAGAATCACGTTGGCCTGCTTATACGCTCCCAGCGAGAAGAACACGATCTTTTTCGATAAGTTTTTCAGAACCCTGAACTCAGTAGCCCAAGGGAGCGTCGTGCTCGCGGGTGACTTTAACATAGTCATGCAACCGCACCTGGATAGGTCAGGGGTCGTAGGTCAGTACAACAAAGGAGCGGGTGTATCTTTGCGCCGGGGCCTCAAGACCAACCAGTTGTCAGATATATGGAGGGAACTACATCCGGCAGACAGGGATTACACTTTCTTCTCTCACCCACACGGCTCGTACAGCAGAATTGATTACTTTTTTGTGTCCTGTCAACTGGTTCCTAACGTTACCCGAGCAGGGATCCATGATATTTCATGGTCAGACCATGCACCAATAGAGCTAAGGTGCAATAATATCCGAACTGATAGACCTGGGACGAACTGGAAACTTAATGAATCAATCTTAAAAATACCGGAACTATGTGATGTTATTGGCAACGAGATTGACCAATTCTTCAATATCAATACGGGCTCTGTTGACTCACAGCTTGTCCTATGGGAAGCCCATAAAGCAACGTTACGCGGCACGTTAATAAATATCACAGCCAGACGAAAGAGAGAAAGAGAGTCCAAAATTATCAATCTCCAAAACAAATTACAGACTTTCTCCTCTAACCATAAAAGGAATTTAGACCCCAAAACCTTACAAGAGGTAAAAGATGTCAAAATTGAACTTAACATGCTACTAGCTTCCAGAGCTGACAATTCACTGAGTTGGTCAAAGAGAAAATTTTACGAGAAAGCGAACAGGCCGGATACAATGCTGGCCCGCATGCTAAAGGACAGGCAAGCTAAGTATAACATCCAAGCTATACGCTTAAAATCTGGTACCCCCACGTCTAATCCTCAGAAAATTGTAAACGAATTCGGCTCCTTCTATGAAACACTGTATAACGGTGAAAAAGTGGCACATAACTCTACAACGAGCGGTGCCCTAAGAGATTTCTTAGCCAGCTCGGAACTAGGGAGATTGACGGACACTGATAGAGCAGTTCTGAATGCTGACTTCACTATGGAAGAACTATCTCAGGCCATTAAAGAACTGAAACCATCAAAGGCCCCTGGGCCGGATGGATTCTCAGGGCTTTACTATAAGAAATTTATAAAGCTGCTCGCCCCAAGGTTGCTCCGCATGTTTAACGCTATTTTAGCGGGAGCCCCCATCCCCAAGGAGATGTTAAAGGCGTCAATATCACTAATTCATAAAACTGGGAAAGACCCGCTAGACTGCAAAAGTTACCGGCCTATATCATTAATTAACACTGATGTTAAATTATACGCTAAATTATTGGCCAATAGACTTAGTCTCATCCTACCCAGACTTATACACCCAGATCAAGTCGGATTTATCAAGGGCCGGCAAGCAGCGGATAATACACGACGATTTATTGATCTGTTGGATTTGGCAAATAGTAAGGCAACTCAAAGCATGTTGTTAAGTCTGGATGCAGAAAAAGCTTTCGATAGGATAGACTGGCCACATTTAAAAGAGACGCTTGCGACATTTGGCTTTGGAGATCGGGTGAGTGAGGAGATTCTATCGCTGTACTCTAGCCCCACCGCCAGAGTCATACACCAAGGCTACCCCTCTCTGCCATTCCAAATAAAGAGTTGCACGAGACAGGGCTGCCCATTATACCCGCTTTTATTTGCCCTATGTATCGAACCACTGGCGGCACAAATCAGAGGAAACCCAGACATCTCAGGGTTAAACGCATACTCCCAGACCCATAAAGCGGCCCTGTATGCGGATGACATCCTCTTGATTATCACAAAACCCCTTACATCCCTACCAAACCTCTTCGACCTACTAGATCGATTTTCTAAAGTCTCCGGCTTCAAAATCAATCAATCCAAAACGGAAGCCCTCAACATCAACCTCCCTAGACACAAGGAGAAATTACTAAAATTAAATTTCAAATTTAATTGGCAACAAAACCACATAAAATACCTGGGTGTCCACATCACCAAAACTGTAAAAGGCGTGTACAATGCAAATTACCCCAACCTGATTCGGACCTTAAAATCTGATTTACGGAAGTGGACATCCAAAAGGATATCCTGGATTGGACGTATCCATAGTGTCAAAATGAATTTACTCCCCCGTTAATTATACCTCTTCCAAACTCTCCCAGTGCCACTCAGTTGGAGGGACTTGCACTCACTTCAATCTGAAATATCCAAATTCATCTGGGGAGGTAAAAAACCGAGAGTAAGTAAATTAAATATGAAAAGATCTGTGGCGGCGGGCGGCCTAGCTGTACCCTGCCTGGTATCATATTACAAGGCGGCACAATTAAGTCAGATTGTACAATGGCACTCTAACCCAAAGTTAAAGAGATGGGTGGAATTAGAAAATGCTGCATGTGCACCTCTGGAACTGAGCAGCTTAATTTGGTTACCTAAAACGGCGTGAAAATTTACCGCCATGCCGCTCTCCTCGATGACCAACTCAGTGTCAATTTGGGAGTCTACGAAATTTCGGCATTCCCTTACGACAAAACATTCTATGGCAACACCCATTTGGAATAACCCTGATTTCGCTCCAGGTCTATCAGTCAGTAATATCTCAATCTGGAGACAGAGGGGCTACAATCGGATTAGAGATCTGGAGGGTCACGACAGAAAAATCAAAACATTCGACCATATCAGGGAATAAAAAGAGATCCCTCACTCAGAATTCTTTAGATACCTCCAGATCAGGGCATTTTATAACAAACTTGCCCCATACCCCCTATTAACATCTTTCGAAAAGCTCTGTCTGGCTGAGACCGACACGAAGGGACTTACATCACAGCTATACGGAGAAGTGATCAGTTCTGGTGAACATGAGCAGCAGATACCCTCATTCCGTTCTCAATGGGAAACAGATCTGGGAGAAAACTTAGAAGATGAAGAATGGAGCGCCATATATATGGCCACAGCGAAGAGCTCCATATGCACCACGCTCAAGGAGAACGCATATAAAGTCCTAATGCGATGGTACCTCACCCCACTGAAATTATCAAGGTTTGTGCCGGGTTCCTCTCCCCTGTGCCCCCGCCAGTGTGGAGGAACAGCCGACCTGTTACATATGCTGTGGTCTTGTCCACGGATCTCTCCACTGTGGGAGGCGATTAGACATTGGATACAGAGACTGTTCGATCTCACCATTCCCCCAGACCCGTGGTTGTTCCTACTGAACAGGCCATTGACGGGCCTTTCCAAAACAAATAACAAACTAATTGCCCATTTTGTAATTGCAACGCGGTGCGAGATCGCAGCATTATGGAAACAATCTGATATTCCAACCATCCCAAAGATTCGGAATCGAATTTGGTTCATTTGCCAGATGGAAAAATTAACGAGTTTAGTTAACGATACTGGTGACAATTTTCTAAAAGTCTGGACGCCTTGGCTGGCACAGACAGATATCCCGGGGATTGAGAGGTCCTCTATATGGCTCTGATAACAGTAGGTGCGTTCTCCTTGGGAGGGGCTTACAGGAAGTATTCTATTCACCCAGGACCCCTTATAGCAGCATTATAACATAAGTAATAAGAGAGACGACTCAGCTTGCAAACATCTGTGATGCTTAGCACGGAGCCACGTGTCGCACATACTACCAACGCACTCCCCCTACCTCACCCCCAACCTACCCCTTTCCCCTCCACATCCCGCCTCAACCTTCCTTTTTTTTTTTTTTTTTTTTCTGTGAGTATGTATTGTCTCCCCTTTTAAGTTGAGTTATATGTGTCTGTTTGTCCATTTAAGTAGAGTCGGCTTGGACTATATAGTCCACACCAAAGTACCCGGAAGACCGGGTCCCGAAGCACAGCAGGGCCTCGTTGTTACTTATATAATTGTTAAAATATTGTTTGCATACAAGACAAAAGTATTCTGTAATGTATTTTATGCTGTCTTGATTCAATAAAATTTAAGTTATAAAAAAAAAAGAGCTAAATTAATAAATTGTACATGCTGGAGAATTGTATTCCAAATTCATAAATTACAAATACATTTATAATCGATATGTTTTACAAATCCCGAGCGGCAGAAATAGTTTCAGGATCTACAGTAAGTTGGGTTTGGAAATTATTTGTAGAACACATTTTATTTTTGGCAGCTGGTCATGCATAGATTTTATAGCCATATATTTTGATAACCCCTGAGTATCACAATGTTGTTTTAAAGTAATATTAACACAATTTGTTAAAATCTCCCATGTAGCAGTTTAACTTGAAACAAATAAAAAAATAAATCTTTGGATTGTGCCCAAAAATGTAATCATGTCTGCGAATACTTGGGCAGCATGATAACAAGCTAAATGCCATGACGTGATATAATGATGACTTAGAAACACTTACAACTCAGTTTATACGACTCCTCTAGGACCTAATGTACAGTAATGATGTCATAGTAACATTTCATCTCGAATAAATTACACAGGGGCGTGAAAAATATCATGACATACTGTCAACAATTCACCAAACACATTGACACTGCACATAATATTATCAACAACAGCAGGTGTTGTGTGCATCATCATAGGGTGAGTGTGCACATAGGACTTTTGTTGGAAAAAGAAAGTGCGCTGCGCTATTCACAATTCGTTTACTATATTTGCTCCACTGATTTTGTTGTGCCCGTGGCAAGTTCCCTCTCCCTTGACATGCTCCGGGTGATTAGTATTGGCTTCAATCTCTTGGATAAACTGAGGAATGAGAGAGAGAGAGAAAGAGAGAGAGAGGAAGAGAGAATTTTATTAGCAGTCATTATATATATCACCTCAAATGTCCCTCCCAATAAATTAGGGATACGTCTGTGCTGAAAAAGAAGCACACCTGAGTGATATGCTAATTGCTATGCAAAGTATATTTAAAAGAGTCCCATCCCACACTTTCTAAAAGGATTTCCATATCAACTATATAGAGTTCATAATAAGCTTAAGGCACCAACCTAATGACTAGAATGGTGTCAGACCCAACAAGACTAAGACCCACAACCTCCTGTCAGAGGTTTCGACATTGACTAGATGCATGAGTTTTCTAAGGGTTTTGCTTACATGGTCCCTGTGCAATCATTGGATTTGATACATGCAGTGAGAATAGATTTGGTGCAACTACTATGGAATTTTAATAGATTTAAATCAGTTTGGTTTGAAATAGTTGGAAGATAGCTATAGAGGGATACCTGTTGAGTGCAGCTAGAAGAACGTTAATAGAGCATTAAACTTGTTATTCAGTTTGGTACGTAGCTAGGTTGTTTGTCATCCCGATTTTGAGTGTTATAAGGGTGCCCCTTTTAGATCTGATGCCATTCACCTATCTGATATAGGTCTCTATCTGTTTCTTGTATAATTGTAGGATGTGTTGGAGAAATTTGTGGAGGTGCTGGAGGCCAAATACCTATTTTAAGGTTTTAAACATCCCCGGCTGTGGTGGCAGCTTTGGAGAATGTTTTCGTTTTAATTCTCTGCCAGAGACGAGGCTCTCATTAATGTTTGACCATGGATCTGGGTCTGAATGTGAAGGGGAGCCATATCTACTGGGTCATGGGTACTAGTGACTTACCCTTGGTGGTCTTTGGGTGTTGTAGAGGCCAGTGTGCTGGGCAAGATATGGTGGCCAAGGCAGGCTATGGCTGGCTAATACAGCAGTACAGTATTAATGTTTTACACCTTTTTATTCATCTATCATCTCTATGCTGATGACACACACCTATATTTATCTGCACTTGACCTTACTCCTGCAGTCCAATTATAAATCGCATTGCCAATTAGCAATCTCTGTGTGGGTGGCCCTTCGTTGCTTCAAGCTTAATATAACTAAGGACGAAATGTTCATACTCCTTCTCAAACAAGTCCCTGTTGTTCCCTTCTCCATTACAGTCAATAACACCCTTATCCAGTATCCCCCCAGTTTTGCAAGTACGCTTTGTTTTTTTAAAAAATTCGAATCCTGCCTCTTTTCTCCCCTCTTATAAACACTGTTACTAACACGCATGGTCAAGTTCTCTCCCATATTGCAGCATTCTCTTATCTGTCCCCGCTGCCTCAAACCTCTCTCTCTTACAATTCATTCACAATGCTGCCGCACGAATCATCTCCTGCATTTCTAAACGTGTATCTGCTTCTGACTTCGAGAAATCTCTCTGCTGGCTTCTTATAAATCTCTGTTTGAACTAGAACATTCTACCTCCTTTCCTTTAAGGCTCTACACTCTACACTCCTGTTAACATCTCATTAATCTAAGCCTATATGAGTAACTTCACATGTACTTGATCTGCCTGACTGCATTTTTAATTAATTAACTTTTACTTCTATTGTATCTCCCAATATACCATTTCCAGATGTAACCAACCTCAGTGATCTCGCTGCCGGTGAAAACTGTGGTCAGGATCCCGCAGCTTCCTCCGGCAGCAAGAAATTCTCTGTAAGGGCTCCTGTTCTGCAGAACAGACACCCACAGGCAGCCGCCATTTTTACTGGCATCATAGTCATGACATTGTGCTTTTTCTTCCCCTGCTCGAGGGACAGTAATTCTGTCTACATCTATAGATTGTAAGCTCTTCGGGGAAGTGTCTCTCTTTGTCTTATGTGATCATTTATTTGCTGTTCTTATCCTCACAGTTTAAACAAAATGATTTTTCTTTGTATTGTAATTTTGTAAACCATATAGTACTCTGTTGGCTCTATATAAAAAAAATTACCCAAATACGTAAGTTCAACTTTGGAAAAGGTTTTTTGAAAGATGCTGTGAGAGCAAAAACATAAGCTAGGCATTTAAAAAAATATCAAGACAGTAGTCACTTGTCTATTCCATGAAGCATAGCAAAGGATCTTACTGATATTTATTTCTATATTTATATTTATGTCTGTGCTTACAAGACTGAAGTATCAACACTAACTAAACTAGGGTGTATTTATTGGTGGGGTTAATTATAGCATAGCTTTCGCTATTTGTGTGATAGATTTTTACTGTTTATTAATGACTTGGCCTTAACATTGCGGTAAATAACATGTATTTTTTTTTATTGTTATAGGGGGCTAAATTAACTCCAATGTATGTATATCTTTATTTATATAGCACCATCACTATACGTAGCACTTTACAGCAGTAACACACATGACATACTGTAGTAGGAATAAGTGCTTCATATATGAAAGTAGACAATAGGGAAAGGAGTACCTGCCCGAAGATCCTATTATCTAAGTGTAACAAACTTTTGATGACTCCTGGCCTATAAAAACTGGCATACAGTATATAAAATGTTTTACGTAAATATATAGCGTGGCAAACTAAATACAGTATATAGCGTGGTATCATTTATGAAGACAAGTTTTGTTAATGCTACTGTGGCAAATGTAAAAAAATGTGTTAATACTTGTCCAGGTTACAAACAAAAACTAAATATTATTTTCATTGTCATGCTACACCAACACATGAAATTACATGGTAAAGATGATCTATAGTTAAATTGTAGATACTGTAGGACAAAAATGCAGGGTGGCTGCAAGCCCATTGGGCATTATATAGAATTATGCTAACAATTGAAATAGTTTTGTCCAAAAGTGGTATACTCCAAAATGCACTTAACAAATACAGCTTTAAAGCATTGCCATTTTTTTAGAACTGCTGTAGAAAGAAAAAAATGAACTTGTATAGAAAATTCTTATATGAACATGTTTAGACAGTACATGTATCTCTCTTCTCAAGACTTTATGAAATGTGACCAGATCTCTTAACTATTTGTTGAAGATGTTGCAGGCAGGTATGGCACACATGTCCCAGAGCTAAGATTTTGCACCTGAATACCTTTTATCTTATTGAATGAGTGACAGGCTAATGTCTTACCTTTGATCACTGATTCATTAGTCGTATGTCACTGCTAAATGACAAGGAAGCCTCTGACGTCTGTTCACTGCAATAGAACTGAGCCCATAGCTTTGAATAAATCTGAAGATGTAAGTAAGATGATATCTATACTCCTAGTCTTAGAAAATACATATTAGCACTCCCAATATGCTGTTTAGAAGCAGCCTAGAAAAAAAATCATAACATTTTAATTTCAAAGGTAATTGTATGATGTGTCCACTTCCAACATGGTTGTGAGTATAATGAGGCCTTGTATCAATATTATATTAGGATGTATCTAAGGATGCTTCTGTCCCACTTAGATAGTAAGGTCCATGAAGCAGGTTTCACCTTACATACTGTTCAAGTGTAAACTAATAGTGTAATTTTATTGTTGTTGTTTTCACACACCCATTGTAATTCTCTATGTAAACTGTTTGAAAATGGTTTTTTATATAATTATTATTATTATTATAATAACAATAAGAAGTGCTTTTAAAAAAAACATTATTTCAGTCCATCTAGTTTAACTGTGTCAGTAAGGTTTTATACATTTGCTGCAAGCACATGTAGAGGAAAAATAGCATTTTTGTCATGGTATTATGGAGCAAATTGCTTAATTTTACTATAACTCACTAAATCTCAGTTCACTTATATATGACTAGACATTTAGACTAACCACAATTTCCTCTGAGTCACAGTATTTGTATTTTTCCTCCCACTGAGTATTGTGTAAGGCATCTAGTTAGTGTCTGATTATGTCCAAGAAAGAATATTATTCTATGTGTGTGTGTGTGTGTGTGTGTGTGTGTGTGTGTGTGTGTGTGTGTGTGTGTGTGTGTGTGTGTGTGTGT
>WSYH01007783.1:0-31725 GCA_036426205.1 Ascaphus truei | reverse complement strand
TAAACTGTATCACGCTATGTTCTCTTTATGTATTCTTTAAGAGAAAGACATACGTGACCAGATACCCTCCTGTACAACATATGCGAGTGATTTGTTCACTTATCACTTGAGCACCAATATTAGTACCACTGGTATATTTGTTTGAGTAGGTTGCACTCTATTGCGCTTTAATTATTTCACCTAAACTCATGTACTGTATACAGTTTCTAGAGACTGTTCATTTAGAGCTGCACAGAGAAGCCTTTATTATTGTTATTTTTTTATTTTGCGCTTCTCTTATTTCACCACTGTAACCTCATTTTCGAAGTTGCTCACTAATTTCTGCTGCTTCTGCGATCTTTGCTTTTCTTCTCGGTAAGATGCACTCTTTACGCCTGCTGAGCCAGAACCAACCATCTCAGATCTTTCAAAGCATGAGCGACAACTTCCGTCCAGTGCAGCCTCTTTTCCACCGCGGATTAAGAGGAAATCTGGATTTCCGCAAACTAGGACGGAAGTGCAAAGGAGCCAACTACAAACTTCATGGTACAGTATGCAGGAGATTTTGTGTCTCCCACGTCTGCTTCCTCTAACTATTATTATTATTATCATCATTTATTTGTAAAGCACCAACATATTCCTCAGCGCAGTACAATGGGGGCACAGAGTTACATATATTACATAAACAGATTGACATGCCGAATAAGGACACACAAGCGCAAACAGATACAGACGGTAATGAGGGACATACTCGTGAGAGTTTACAATCTAGAGGGAATAAGGGGAAATGTTGGAACATAAGGTAAAGTAGCTGCTTGTAGAACGGAGTATGCCTCAGGGTGGAGTATGGTCCAGCTACACAGCTGATCCCATTTAGCTTTGGTGGGGGAGGGGGTGTGGATGTTAGGGTGTATTAGCATGGATTTCGGTCTTGCCGCACAGTAAGTTCCAATAGGATAAGAGAGAAGGTGGTTGTAGATGTTAGGGGTATGCCAGATAGGCTTCTTTGAAAAGGTGAGTTTTCAGGGAGTTTTTAAATGCCTGATTGCTGATGGTGCGTGGTAGGGAATTCCATAGAGGGTGCAGCACGGGAGAAGTCTTGTAAGCCGATGTGAGAGCAGGTAATATGGTAGGAGGAAAGGAGGATGTAATTGACAACATAGGGTGTGTTTAGGAATATATTTGGGGTTGAGGGCTGAGATGTAAGGGGGGGCAGCGTTGTTTAGAGCAGAGTCAGAACTATATGATTCTATAGGATATGGGAAGCCAGTTTAGGAATTTGCATAGTGGTGGAGCAGAAGTGGAGCAGTGAGTGAGGTAGATGAGTCTGGCAGCAGCGTTTCGGATTGCTTGCAATTGAAACAGGCAGACAAGGGGAATCCTAGTTAAGAGAAGGTTGCAGTAGTCAAGGCGGGACAAGATGAGTGAGTGAATTAGGATTGCAGCTGCGTCATGAGAGGGAAAAGAGTGTATCCTCACGATATTTCGGAGATGGAGATGGCAGGACTTAGTGAGGGAGTGAATATTAGGAATGAAGTAGAGTACAGAGTCAAAGACAACCCCTAGGCAGCGGGGTTGGAGTGTTCATGAAATTGTGGTATTACTGACAGTGAGTGAGAGTTTGAGTGTATATGGGGAAGGTGTAAAGAGTATTAGTTATTTTTTGGACATGTTAAGCCTCAGATAATGTGGGACAATCAGGTGAAGATTGCGGAGAGACAGTTGGTGACATGGGACAAGAGAGAGAGGGAGATATACATTTGGGTATCATCGGCATAGAGATGATACTGAAAGCCAAAAGATTGTATTAGTTTACAAAGAAAAGAGGAGTAGAGTGAGAATAGCAGAGGGCCAAGGACAGAGCCTTGTGGGACTTCAACAGGAAGAGGGAGTGAAGAGGAGGAGACAACAGAGAAGGAAACACTGCAAGAGAGGTTGGATAGGAGGGACGTGAACCAAGCGAGGGATTCGTCACATAGACCACTGGAGTGGAGAGTGGGCATGAGAAGGGGGTAATTAACAGTGTTGAAGACAGCAGCGAGATCCAGGAGAATTATTAAGTGACCCTTACATTTAGCTGTAAGTAGGTCATTGGCCACTTTTGCTAGTGGTGTCTCAGCGGAGTGTAGAGGATGGAAACCAGAATGCAAAGGGTCAAGCAGGGAGTTGGAGGAGAAAAGGTGAGTCAAGCAGTTGTATAAAAGCCGCTCAAGGAGCTTGGGGGCAAAGGGGAGAAGATATATGGCGGTAATTAGAGAGGGAGGTTGAGACAAGAGTTTCTTTAGAATAGGCGTTATAAGTGCATATTTAAAGGAAAATGGGAATGTGCCTGAGATGAGAGAAAAGTTAAAAAGGTGACTTAGGGTAGGGCTTAGTGTTCTAGAGAGGGAGTGGAGGAGAGGCTAGGTAACAGTATCAAGGGAAATGTTGTAGGGAGAGATGAGGAGGAGCACGGACCTCAACCTCAGTCACAAGGAAAAAGCTGAGGGTGGATGTAGATGTGCGAAGGGAGATATGGGGTGTGTGTGGAGCCTGACATGAAGAGATGTCATGTCTGATTGACTCAATCTTATCTGTGAAGTAAGTGGCAAGGTCTTGGGCCGTTAGGGCGAAAGGGGGTGGATGTGCAGTGGGGCAGAGAAGGGAGTTAAAGGTTGCAAATAGACGTTGAGGGTTAGAGGATGAAGTTAGGAAATGTAGGTTTGCTTGGCAAAGGAAACTGGTTTGTTATACTGTAGGAGATAAGTATGAATGTATAGTGGAAGGCTATTTTAGTGACAAGAAATGAAGGGCCAATCTATGACATTTGGTTGCAAGCGTTTTGCCATGACCAAATGACCACCGGTGCTTTGCCGCGACTCACCCTGCTGCCCGAACCTGCCGCTGCCAGCCACTTTGCTGCTAGGGTAAGTGCCTAAACCTCCTACCCCAAGCCCTTACCTTAAAAAACCCTGCCCCAACCTCTAAAACCCCTTAAATTAACCCCTCCCCTAAAACCCCCTACCCTAACCTCTAAAACCCTTTAAATTAACCCCTACCCAAAAAACCCGCCTACACTAACCTGTATAACCCCTTAAATTAACCCCTTACCCTAAACTTACTTTAGAAGCGTCCAGCGGCGGGGATTTCTATGACAGTTTAGCTGCAGCGGAGGGTCCGTCTGCAGCCAAAACCCGGCAGTGATTTGGTCGTGGCCAAACAGCCGCAGTCAAATGTCCCATTCCAATGAAGGGCTAAGCTTTTTACTGAGCATGTCACTGGAGGCAGCTCCTTCATGACAGGCTATGCGTGTAGCATGCAGAGAAAGTAACATTTTATGTGCCCCCCTCTGGCACCTGTATTGTGTCCTCACTCCCTTTGTTTTGCACTTGTTCCAACAAGTTTACCTTTCGTCTTTATTGTCACTGATATTCTCTGCTGCTTACTTTGACTTAGCACAAGGGATTCATTCCCTTCACGATACATATTAAAAAAAAGATACTGTTAGTGATAAACTGTTATACAGAATGTAAAAACAATGTATCTAGGTGCTTATCTCAAAGCAGCCTGGTCTAAGGCTGAGTCCCCTGTGCCGCTGACCGCGCTCATGCTTGGAGAGTGGTGACATCACCAACTCTCCAAGCTTGAGCGCCGGCTGTCCTTGCTATTTCGCAAGCGCGCGCAGGGGGGCGTTGCAAGCAAGCTGAGCACAGATTCAAAGTCATTTTTTTTGTTTATGTAAGCGCCAAGCATGGGTGAGCGTGTGTGCCTGCGCACGAGCGCGCGCTCCGCATGAGCGGGGACATCAAAATTTAAATAGCCAGAAGCAACTTCGTCAACCACCGTGTGGTCAGCGTGCTCAGTGACACAGTGGACTCAGCCTAAAAGACAGCAAAAAAAAGCCACAAAAACAAGATGAGAAACAGCATTCAGCCAAAAACTCGCAGTACTCCTCACTAGCAACGAACAAGCTTCAATTCAATTGTAAAATCTTAATTTAATTGCTGTTGTTGCTCTATCGAATTATATGAAGATTTTACAATTAAATTGGAGCTTGTTCGTTCCTTGTAAGGATTAGATCGTGGGTTTTTGACCGAGTGCTCTCATCTTGTTTTTTCAATAAATTCTCTTTGGGAGGCCTCAGGTAGCTCCTGTGCTGCAGTTTAAATCAGCATCAGCAATATCAGCTGAATAATTGCCCTAGTTGTAAATTGTTTTCAATTTGGCCCTGATCACAGTAGTGCTGGATTAGCTGCAACATTGTTCCCTCAGTTCCATGTAAAACCTAAATGCCCTAATATAGTCTGTGTGCCCTAATGTTGTAACCACGTTGTTTACAGTTTTTTTTTTTTATCAGGGCATTATCACACCCATTGACTTCAATGTGATTTTACGTGCAATAGTGACCTACAGTAATTGGCACTATTTCCGTTTAGTTAATAACCCCCTTAGATGCCATGTGACTGGCGCTTTTGGAGTTTATGGAATAAGCCCCTTAGTCTTTTGGGACACGATTTACAAAAGTAATTACCACAAACTATAAAACGCAAAACATGGTAGAGAAAATGGTGCATAGATCAATAATTTAACCTCCGTTCGACTGCACTGCAACTAGATTAAAAGAACTGCTGCTTTTGATCCTTTGAAAGGGCCTCCAACACCGTCTGGATTAAAAATGTCTAGTAGTAAGGGGGGTTAATAATAGGCACCTAATGAAGAACAGAAAATAGTTATCCAATCTCATGACCTATTTGATGTTCTAATCTACAGTATGTACTGTATTAAATGTTCCATGTTTCCTCTGGCATTGCAGTTGACAGACCACCGTCTTCCAATGATTCCAGTTAAGAGACTCCCGTTCACCTCTGTCCAGCCTGCCAACAAAAACCCACAATCAACTTGTTTGGCGCGAATGGAAAAGTGCGTGTCTCAGAATGACTATATTTACTCTTCTTTTCAAGAGACTCGTTTGCAAAACAAATTGGAATTACCCCCACATCAGCGACACGGCGGTGCAAGTAGAGGGTGAACTGTTAATCTGGTGTATATTGTTGCAAATTGAGTTGAATGTCAGCTCCTGATCTCGCCACTCTATATTTGGCTTAGTGAAGGCAAATTTTCTGTAGTCCATTACTGAGCTTCAAAGAAAAAGTTGTCATCTCATGAATAAAAATATCAGATACAATATTCAACTTCTGTTAACAACTGTTCTTCTATAAATTACATTAACAACAGTGTTAATGTCCCAGATTTCTATATTCTTTTCTTTTTTTTTTGCAACTGGAGCTTCCAACAGGGAGTCGAATGCATACAACAATTTGCTGTCATTTATAAGCAAAACAACCACTAGAAACACTGTTTTCACATTTTAAAAACCCAGAATATCTGAACTGTTTTTCACCTCCATTAAAAAACGTGATACACAGTGCTTCTCTCTTTATTATTTGAAGCCTAACTAAACTAGAAGCTCAATTGAAGCATAACTGACCAGGGGACTCCTGAGGGAAGGAAGATGATTAGAAGTACTCCAGGAGAGTCCACATTCACACTTCAAATTGAAAAGGAATAGGGGGAGATTGCTGCGTTTAAAACCTTTACATGATTCACGGATACAATGGTCTCGGCAATGAAAATGCAGGACCACTGCTGCTTACCTTGACGTGATCCATCACTGCCTCAGATGGGATAGTGACACATCTCTTCACAGTGTCTTTTCCTCAGAGGGACGGAGACGTTTTCTATGACTTTATTGCTTCGTAGAGGGGATAATTGTGGGAAACACAGAAGCAGGTCTGACTTTAAACTGCCAACGGCATGGTAAGCCTAAATCATGTAAAGGTTTTATTGAACATGAAGCAAAGTTCTGGGTTGATCTGTTAATTTGAAAACACTGTTGCCAATAGTCAGTTGTCTAACAATAGCAGGAGCTAGCGTACGTTCTGCAGAAATGAAAACATTCTAATATCACTGCTGGATTCCATTCCTCGGGGAGTCTACATGTACAGCAATACCAAACGTGGTAATAGAAAATCATTGACATGTATTGCACACTTACCAAGAGACAGTTTAACATTTTGATGCATGGTAGAAAAACTGAAGACATTGTGGACAGTGTAGGGCAGAATAAGTGAAACAAAGGCTCTGCAAACATCAGTTATTGTTTCATACTGGTCCTCAAATCTCCCGTCGGGGCCCTGAGCCAGAGCAGGTCATTGGGGCAACCAAACAATAGACAATTCAAATGCAAATTCATTGTGTGACTGCATTAGTTGCTCTTAAAACCTGCTGTGGCCACATGTCCCTAACGAGAGGTTTGAGAACCACTGATCTGGGACAAGCGGTTTGAATATTCAGATTGTGAAATGATTTTGTTTATAATAAATATAATCATAAAGATAAGCACATAGACAAAAGATGACTGATCATAATTAAGCAAACCCTTAAAAACACGTGTTTAGTTCCCTTGTAGTTCCACAAATAACATACTAATGTTCACTACACCAATATGTGGTCTCAAGTTTATTGCAACAGTAAAAAATCGCACTATTGTAGATTATGTTGAAATACAATAATAACAACTTAGTATATAGCTAATAGTAAAAAAAATTGCAAATTCCTGCTTTAAAAAACACATTTGTATTTTATGTAGGCACACAAACAGCACTGCATTGTAAGTTGTAGTGCTGATTTTAGCAGGCAAGATCAAGTAAGAATGTAGACTAATGTTCTCTAATGTGAGTGTGACCCACGGTTCATGTGCCCAACATTGTGAGGTGAAAGGTTGATAAGAACAGTACAGTCCCACTCATCAGCTCGGCACACATTTACAGTCCTTTTAGTCACTTTGATGCACTTTTAACTGCGTGTAACCCTACTTCTCACCATATCGAATAGCAGTGGCCTATGAGAGACACCCAGCATTTTTTAAGTGCAGGAAATAAAGGTCACTTGGACAACAGAGGTGCTACTATCACTCCCAAAGCCTGTGGTTTTTACAATAATGGAAAAGAAAATCACTTACTTCACAGGGCTACTTTTATATCCAAAATGATGTAGTATTTTGAAAGTCCACAGGTTTTTAGTTTTATTTTTCATATGGTATATTTTCGCTGCTTATACATGAAAGGAAATTAGAAAGAAGAAACATTAAAAATACATCACACAGACATCAGATTTTTTCATACAAATATAATCTCTTATTGTCTACGGCTACCATTCAAATATTTAAAAAAAAAATGTTTTTGTACACTTTTTGCAGGGCATATAATTAAATATGCAACATTTATCAAGTGCACATTAAGGTTTATTGCATAGTGCTAATCTGTAAGGCACCATGCGGTCCATTCAAATAAATAGGTCCTAATGTGCCTTCCTACTTAGCACCACTTAGTAAATAAAGCCTTAAATGATTTGTACATACAGTAATAGGTAAATGTAGAAAATGTGATCCAATGAATTTACATTCCAGATACGTTTAAACTTTGTTCCCAAGGTCTCACCAGAAAATGTAATGAAAAAGTCTCCACAATAAATATATTCATAGTTTTCATTGAAAGGGATATTTTCTTGCTTGGGCGTAGCCAAATATTAAGCCTGCGGCCTTCATTCCTGCATAAACAACATCAGGACATTCAGGTATTTCTTTTATTAGAGAAGGGGAGGTAAACGAGACTCTAATGACATGCAGAGAAATCTCTGGGTTTTGTTGTTATGAGCTCAGTTTGTTATGTACAGCACCATACTACCTGCAGGCTTTTTAGTGAAATATCAACACATTTTTAGGGAATGTACAATAGATACAGAGCTTGGTCACAATACGTTCAATCCCGATTAAAATCCTTTATATGTGTCCATTGCCACATGTCCACAGGCCTTGATAAACTCTTAGGGTAACTTTTCAGAAGACTGATTCACTATTGATACAGGGGAAATGATCCTGTTTGGTACTGGGCTTATTCCCCATACATGATATATTCCTATTGGTACATTTTTTGCCTTGGTGTGTACAGTAACTAGAAAAGACATATCTAATAAACAATCGGTATTTGTGATGACAAATGTCTTCTTATTAAGACAATGTACTGTAATAGTATGGTCTATGTGCTCGATGAATATGCACTGAAGGCATGTATGTTATTATGTTTTAAGGACATGATTGCTTCCCCGGATATATATATATATTTTGCATGTATTTGTCACAGCAATTTTAAATTGAGAATAAAATGTTATGTTCTATTTTTCATTGTCTTTAGCACACAATTCTCTTCTGTTGTACATTTTTGCACAAACTAAATTATTACATTAAAAGAAGAGATTTATCAAAATGTTATGAATGCAATACGGAATACTTTTCTTTCTTCTTTTAAGACTAAGCAAATGATAAATAGATTAAAGTTGCAAGCTGTGTAATACGGCAGGCATAAGCTTATAGAAGTTCCCACATTTCAATTACTTCAATGAGGAGTTGGAGTATATAGCTTTGTTGGAGATATGCATTGGAACAGTTTGTAAATAACTACACAGAGCTTTATCTTCATTCAGGTTTAATGTAAACTTTTTTTGTGATAATAAAGCTGGGGCTATAAATTCTGAAAGTGAATTAGAGCATACACAGCTCTAGCTAAGGTGAAAGTACCAATCAAATGGGAGACAACACTAAGCAAATGATAAATAATTCATATGTTGCAAGGGCCAGCTAAGAGACTTATTTTCAGTGAAGTGTCCATTTAAATTAAATTTCAAGCCTAGGATGGCTTTTCTTTTGAATTGTGTAGCACTTTTCCTTTCTTCTGTCTTTTTTCTTGGCTGAGGACAAAAATTATCATAGAAGAATCAGTAGCTCCCCAGGTAACAGATTACTGCTACAAAAGTGGCCCCAGCAATGACTGGGTTTGGGAAGACTGAATAGGTCAGCAGTCATTGGTGGGGTCACTTTTGTATCTCTATATAGCCCTGGTAGGTTTGGGCTATTATTCTGTCCTCCTTCTGTGCAAAACGCAACTTAGGGTAAAGGGCAGGTTGGATGTTAATTTTTTTTTGGTTACCAGGAGGGCTAAGAATCTAAGATGGGTTATTCCCACTTTCATGCAGTCAGTGAGGCAGAGAAACAGTGCAGCAGGCCTGTGTCCAAATAGGGAAAGGGGGGATCTTGTTGTTTTGGGGATCCTTGTATTTGCATGGTACATTGTATTCATTAATTGTCTGCTTTCCGGTATTCAGTCAGTTGCTACTACCTTAGAGTTAGAGGAGCATGAAAGCCTGAGTCTTCACCTAACCTGGACCTGTCCAGGGAGACCAAACCTGGCAGAATATGAGGCCATCCCCTGGGAGAGGGCGTAAGGTAGACGTTCCCCACTACTCTGATAGGGGGTAAAAGAGGAAGGTAGTGTTAAGTGGAATATAGGGTGAGGTAGTAGGGTGTTAAGGCGGTGGGCTAATATAGTGGAAAGTAGGTATAGGGTAGTGGAAGTGGAGTTTTTGGTATTGGGAGGTAGAGGCAGGTAAGGGTATGGAGAGCTAGGCCTGCTCCAGGGCCCTGACTGGGAGTTGAAAGGCCAGGGTCATTCTGAGAAGTACTGCTGTGTCACTGTGTTCCTGTACTGCTGTGTATGTGTTCCAGTGAATGCGTGTTGTGCAATAAAGTGTTCCTGTTGATTTATAAAGAAAGCTGAGCTTGTGAGACTGGATCTCTCATCCCTGAGGGACGTTCTATTCCAGGGATTCCACCCCATATCCTGGGGCCTGCAATAGATGGAGCACTGTCACCGTGAGTACAGTACTGGGTATGTCCCCAGAAGCCTGTCCTGACCTTCCCCATAATACATTCAAGCGGGAGACTCAGGAGTCCTGTAAGCCAGCAGGTGCGCCACACTATTATGCCTTGTAACCAGAGTAGTATTTCCCCTAGGAGACCCTTTTGCGATTGGTGGGGGAAATACCCTTTACAATTGGAGGCCTGCTGAGATAATCAGACAGCTTTCAGCACCGAAAAGAAGATTGAAAGTATCTTCCAGAACAAGTGCTGCTGAAAGGGGGAAGATCTAGGGTAGTCAGGAGAACGACAAACCTCGCAAGAACGCCCTAGCTGCCCTAAGGGTGAATAGGTCTGGAGACAAGGCTATTTGCTGTTCTAGTCAAACCAGTAGGCGGGTAGTCAGGATCCGATGCATCGGGTGGCCTGGGGTGCCTGGTTAACGCATTAGAGAGAGGACCCCTGGATAGGATCCGATACTGGCAGCCAAGAGGGGGAGACACGAGTATGCACAGGAAGAGCCCATAGTACTACTAGCCGTAGCCAGACTAATCGAGCACTACAACACGTGTATGGACTGTCATCGTCGTGCATATACAAAGAAAGAGTTTTGCCTAGCCTGGGGTATGCTGATTTTACCACTTGCCAAAGCTACATGTATTGCTAGTATTCACAAGAGAGCGAGTTCCCTGCCAAGCAGTGAGGGTTGCACTACAGTGAAATTGTGGGTTCACCTAAGATGGCGGGCTGCTATATGCGATAGTGCACGCGCGGTGCGAAGAAGCTAAAATGGCGGTTTCCCCCGAGTCTGATGGCGCACGTGCTGCGTGCAAAAGACTGTGAGTCAGAGTAATTGCAGAGATTTGGCCGGGTCTGGCGCGAAAGCGAGCCCCGTATGTTGCAGGAATGGCACGAAAGCAGGAGCGCGCGACCCCCTGCCCTGTGATTGGCTCAGCAAAGAATCAAGCAAGCGTCATGATGGTACACCCCAGTGACCCTCCTCTAATCTCCACCAGAGGGAGGGTCCATCCAGTGAAAGCCAGAGTCACGCCTTACTACCCGAGTGCCCCTCCTCTAATCTCCACCAAGAGGGGGGGACCATGAGAGACAATCCCAGAGCTTTACCCAAACTGAAGAGAGAGGAGCTGGAGCGAGCTTTCCGCAACCTCAGACTGATGGAACATGGCGGGCCCAAGGAGAGTGAGTTACCCCTTTCTTTTGTGCCCGTGTATACATAAAGTAAGAGCAGGCGATATGGACTTTGCCTATTACTCCGCGCCAGAAGGTTTCCTGGATGTACTCTCTGATGGGATCACAAGCTTGCGTGTTTGGGCCCTGACTGTGATGCCTGGGAGAAGACCTTGTTTGGGGGGCTATTTTCTTTGTGAATGGGGCAAGCCATCTTGTGTCTAGCCCCTAAGTCTACCATTGGGGGTGTACCAAGCCCCGACTAAAGGCTGAACGGCCCGAGACAGTTCCAGAGACCGCAACCCAAATGCTACCAGGTAGGTGATCGAACCTGACGAGGCCAGAGACGGTCCTCTGGTGTCAGCAAAGACTTTGGGAAAAATGGTACCAAGAGAGGTTGGTTGTGAGGGCCGAGGATTAAGTGCGGTAGATGACTTAGGGGGGGTGGGGGTGTTATGTGGGGTGGTCGGGTGGGAAAGAGCTAACCAATTATTTTGAAGCGAAGGTATATAAGTCTTTGGTTTAGAGACATAAGGCTGACGGAAAGAAAGTGTGTGCGCAAGGTGTGGAATGGAGGGGGGCGAAGGGCATGGCGGGGGGGGAACGCACGACGAAGGGACTGGAGCGGTTGAGCGGGGGGAGGGCAACCAAGAACACGGCAAAAAACACCAAAATAAGAAGAAATACTAGTCAAAGGCGCCAAGCTCCTAATTTTCCAAAAAGCAAAACAAGGTCTGAACACAAAAAGCTACTCCCCATACACAACAGAATAAATATAATTCTGGCTCTGCAAAAACAAATAAGAGCATGTCGCAAGCCCAAAAGTTTGATAGCACATAAACACAACAGCATTATACCAAAATTCAAAGAGCGAAAGGCAAAAGAATTCGACATCAGTCATTAAAACACTAAGGCCAAGGTCAAACAATTCTCGAATTTAAAATTCCGCGGATCCCAACCAACAATACTTCATACCATCATATCATCATGTCATTTTTTGTGCGAACACATTTGTGGAGGGCCACCGTGCCGCCCCAACAAACGTTTCCAGGGCGGTCCGTCACCCCGGTTCCAGAGGCGGAAATCACGAGTGGTGTCGAAAGAAACCCACGGAGAGAGACAGTGACTGCCAGGGAGGATGGGGAGGACGATATCGATGTTTGGTGGAAGAAGACGGGGACCGCTTCAGTTGCCGACATTAACGAATAGTACGGCGAGGGGACCCCAATGTGTTATGGTCCCTGCGGAGAAGATTTTGTCCCTTAACCTGCCTGGTGGCCGACGACGAGTGTTGTTGTGCAGTAGGGATTGATACAGTCAGGGAGGGGTGATGCGCCCTGACGGCGGACCACCTACGCGGTGTGCTTGCAAGAAGAAGAAGAGAGCCACCTTATCTTGTGGATGTGGAGCAGGGCTCGATGGAGGAGGCCTTAGAAGAGGACCGACCAACTGGGGTTGTGAGAGGACGGAAGTCGAAAGAGAAAGGCCCCATCCGTAAGTGTCTACTCCGCATGAAGGACATCGTTGACCTCCGGTACCCCGTCTGCGGATGGCGTACTTCCGTGAGGGACTGACACAAGATGAGGCGGACCTCGGAGGAGAGGATGACGTCACCTTACAAGGCGAACCTCCGGAGCGGGCGGGGTGGGATGCTGTGCTGCGACCGCTCCGGTGAGTAGTAGCCCTCTCCAGGCGGAGAGATAGGAACAAGGACCACTACATTTACAGGGTGGTGGTAGGGACCGAGGGAAAAACGCTGGCCTGTCGTGGCTGCGCCCAAGCAGGCCAAACACCCTGCGGTAGGCCGTGGCCTAGCTGAAGCAAGGACTTTGTGCCCCGGACACTGTTGCTTTTATGCCCAGTCTCTGGCCCCATTACCCTGCCATTGCCCCTGTCCCTGTCCCATTGGTTCGGATTTCAGATACAGTACCACGGGTCACTGGGTGTGAACATGGGGTCCCAAGCCATTCACTGATTAACAAGGGACTGGGGTGGGTTTGGTTCAGGACTCTGGGGATTTGGGTAATGATGTTGTCAATGTGCCTGTTGCTCGGGTGGTAAAACCCAATGTACCTCCAGTCATGACAGAAGTTGTCAGACAATAACCAAAAGTATTATTTATTTTCACACTCAGTAGAGGGGGGAGGTTTGATTTAATGAAGGGGGTATGTGGGGGTTTCCACTGAGAGGACGAGGGATCGGATAAGTTGCTGATGAGAGGAAAGATCAGACGGAGGAAAATGTGGGATACAATAGCTCCCAATAGAATGGTATAATGAGAAAGGGTATAGCTAGTACAAGTAAATTAAATCCTGAGGGTAGGGTAGGTAAAGGAACCTGATCCCAGGCCAATTACTGTTAGTAGGGATTCTCCACGTGGGAGTAATCCTAGTTATTTTGTGTCACCACCAGAGGAGGTGTTATAACCTGCAAATGAATGATAACACTCTGTATATGGGAAATATATGTCATGTTATTTGTGTTTGTATAGGTTGTTCACCTTGCAGGATGGATCCACAAAATTTAGGTCAAGTGGGGACCATTGGATTCCACCAGAGGGAGAGTTAGCCCTGGTAGGTTTGGGCTATTATTCTGTCCTCCTTCTGTGCAATAATCCCTGGTAAGGGCAGGTTTACCAGGACGATAAGAGATGGGTTCTTCCCACTCACTGCAGATCAGTGAGGCAGAGAAAGCAGTGTGCAGTCAAGGCCTGTGTCCAATAAGGGACAGGGGCGGGCTCTTGTTGTACCTGTCTTAATGATCTGCATTCCTTATATTCAGTCAGTTGCTCCTACCTTAGAGGAGCGAGTCTACCTAACCGAGCTGTCAGGAGACCTGCCAGCAGAATTGAGGCCCCTCCCCACCTGGAGACGGCTGGTAGACGTGTATAGATTAGTGGGGTGTGGAAGAGCTTAGGCCTGCTTCCAGGGCTCACGGCCCTGACTGTGGAGTGAAAGGCCAGGGGTCATTCTGAGAAGTACTGCTGTGTCACGTGGTTCCTGTAAGCTGTTGTATGCTGTTCCAGTGAATTGTGTGTTGGTGCATAAAGTGTTTCTGATTTATAAGAAGCGTTGTGAGACTGGAATATCTCTCATCCCTGGGGGGACGTTCTATTCCGGGATTCACCCATATCCTGGGCCTGCAATAGATGGCGGAGGCACGTGTCACCCGTGTAGTGAGTACGTACTGGGTATGTCCCCAGAAGTTCTTTGACACTTCCCATAATACATCAATGCAGAGCGGAGGACTCAGGAGTCCTGTAAGCCAGCAGGTGCGCCACACTATTATGCCTTGTAACCAGAGTAGTATTTCCCCTAGGAGACCCTATTTGCGATTGGGTGGGGGAATACCCGTTACATCTAGTTTATGGATAAGGGAAAATTAGCCAACAGACTCAATAGGTCAACATGTGGTCAATAGGTCAACATGTGTTGCATGTTCCCCCTTGTCCGTTCTCATTCCGTCTTTGAAGGACTAATAATTGAAGCTAATATCCCTCTCTTACTGGCAAACCAAACTGCTTCTTCCCTGTTAGTCTGTCTACTTTTTTGTTGAGGACATTTGCTAAGATGGAACTTCCAAGAATTGTCAGTCCCCTGGAGAGCCGGATTTAGGCTAGGAAACGGACTGAAATTATTTGGATTTGGGGCAGGGTAGTTTATTGCTGGATTCTTAAAAAAGACAAGTTTGTTGACAGTTCACCCATACAACCCAGGTAATTTTTCTATAGAGATATATCATTTGTATATTTGTCCTTAACTGAGTATATTAATTTACACAAACTTCATAGTGAGTTTGAGTTTTTATTCAGATAAAAAGAAAATCCAGACTGATTAGATTCTTACAGGAATTCTGCAAAATTAATAAGCATAATTTCTATCCTTTATCATATGACACATACAAACGCAATAAACAATAGTTGGTAGGAGTGCATCTTTAAGGAATAAAATAGAAAGCCTTTAGAATTAAAAAAATCATGTACAGTCTCCTAAAACTGCAGCTGCAATTTGCTGTGTATTCTGGTGGGGCCAACTTATGTTTCCACAGGCACCGTGCGTTCTGGATTCATGTTTTAGTGCTTAGCAGAAAAAGGTCTCCAACGTTCACATTGAGCTACTTCCAGATGACTGATCATACCTAAGTGTAACACACAGTACATTTAACATCCCATCTCGTTTTTGAGCCTAGAGTTCATTTAAGGCAGCACTAGACGCGCATGACCCCTTTTACTTGTTAGTTATTTTATTTTAGTACAGTATAACAGTCACTAACAGACAGGACCTTGATCTATGATCCTACTGAACTCATTGTCACGGGAGACTAGATGACTTAAATAGGGATCACAGCACAAAGCTGAGTAAGAGACTAAACAAACAAGTGTTTATTAAGGCAAAAGACAACAAGGAGCATCATTAGCAAAAACACAGTTAAAAACACGATAAGCAGTGTAACGGTGTTTCCCCCACCAGGAGATGTGGCCATTACTATCATGGGACAGACCTGTACAGCCACGGGAAGGGCACCAGGTCTGTCCCATGATTGGACATGCTTAGGCCTGTGGTCACTACCGCCCACTGTCACTCAAATGCAACACCATGAAGTGGGGAAACCCCATCTTAACTGCTGGCAAGGCCTGTTCTTACCAGGGCTTACTGTCAGTACAAGGGCAGGTTAGTAGCCACAGGTAGCATGGCTACAGCAGTATAAAACACTTAAAAATAGCCATATTCAGCACACAGGGTTAACCTGCGGCTCCTAATTCTCTAGGCCCTGTGCCCACATAAACCAACTTACCCGGGTTATCTGCCATAAAAGAAGTCACGTCCGCGGGTACAAAGTCCTTCAATCACCGCTGGCTCGTATTTGCAGGCAGTTTCTGATCACTGAGACTACCCACAAGCAACTGTGGAAGTCTGTGATGGCCAAGCATTTGTAGTTTTCCCGCTTCAATTCGAATGCACGGAAGAACGGTGGGAAGATGAATGGGCAAACCACAGGTGAGGGGGCGTGGCTACAGGTCTGGCCATTAGCAGAGGATGACAGAGCGAGCAGAATATACAAAATGGACTAATCTAGTGAAGCGCCTATGGTCGAGATTGCCGGCCGTGATTATCCAAGCTAGAGTTTCTCGAGGGCGGATGAAGTGGTGAAGGAAACATGTCTGCTTTTGATCTGTGGGCAGTCCCAGCGGGTGCCCTATGCCCACAACCTTCCCTGGGCACTAACCTTTCATCCCCACACTCCAAAGACCTGTAAGACAGCCCGGAAATAGGGGCCTAAGTGCCCTACACGGGCATCACCCCTCAGCATAAGAAAATAGATGTCTTGCAGGAGGGCATGGCTTTGAGAGCGAAAGTGTCTCAGACCTAGCCCCCTATATCCATCAAGGTGGTACTACAGCCCCACGTTTTAAAACATCTATATACATAGCCCAGAACAGTACCACTACTTTCAGATACAATAAAGTGTTGCATTTTTACATGATTTTGGGACATACATACATAAGCAATCCCAGTGCCTTACAATAACCTTTGGGTCACGTATAGTGACCCTGATGAAAGGGACAGCAGGACCAGGCTTAACCTTTATTTTAACCGTCCTGTTGTCTGTTTCGTCACACTCATGTTAATACCATTGCTTGTTTAATTTAATCACTCCATTCCCAGGTCAGAGAGTTGCAATTCAACTTAACAAGTGTGTTTCCAAGTACGTACAAAAAGCAAGTGACAATATGAACACTGCTACTTTTTACTGTGAAAACTCCTTGGCAGTCGTTTGTATTTTATTATTTATTTTCCAGAAGCTCTAGATCCGATTGTTTAGCAGTGTAAACACAGAAACATGTATGAAACCGGATACTTTCTTCCATTTCTACATGTATGAAATGGCCTACTCTGTAAATATGTGTTTGGTAAATTAATTGGTAGAAATATATCTATAACATCTTTATTTTATGAAATTCACCTGAACTGCTATATAGAAGATTATATTATCTGTTATTTATTTGATTACCACGTGTATTACTACTGTGAAGCGCTATGTACATTAATGGCGCTATATAAATAAAGACATACAGTACAATACAATGATGTAATAAATACACTTATGCACAGCTATTCAGTTTGAGCTTCTCGGGGCAGTGACCTCCTTCCTATTGTCTCAGTTTGTCTTGACATATATGTTCTCTTTTGTCGTACAATGTCCCTGTCCTCCCTCTCACATTGTACTGTGCTAATCTGAATCCAGACTATCTATGGAAGATGCCCAGAGATCCTCCCAATGCAGTTCGTACCCTATTTTAAATGGTGACATCCCTTGCTGTCTTTGGAAAAGATGTGGCACAATTCCACTTTTTACACCATGATTCTTTGTATGAAAGCTTTTATATTTGCCTTTATGATATAATTTAAAAATATATATATATATTTAAATTATTATTTAAAACAAATCATATTCTCTCTTTTGTCTTTCTTTAACATAAATATTTACTTATTGCCATCCTTTTAAAAGTTTTCTTATTCTGAATCAATTATTGTGTGACACACGTATCTAAGACACCAAAGTGACATGACATCCTAGCAGAAAATTCTTCTCCTAATGCAGTGCTACACACGTCACTGTGGTCCCTGAAGTCTTCAGTGGTGGTCACTGTAGTCTTTCAAAATTCACTTCAGGCAGCTCTCTTCTGCAGTCTGTGCATTTTATTTCACTACTAAAGGCTCATTTTTAGACACCAGGATTTATGAGACTTTTAACCACACGACCTGGAAGATCCTTGGAGAGGCCTTTATCCGGCAATGGATTGACAAGAACTGAAGATGATGATATATATTATATATAAAAGGACAATTTCCTGAGATGCAGCACTTTCCACTTTAACAAATACAGTTCACATCAAATTTGAAGAAAGGTGCTATCACATTCCCAACCCTCCTCCCAATCATGGGTCAACAAAATTATATTGCTCAGCAGTGGAATGATGCACTGAACAAGTTATTACATTTCAGACAAATAATATTTTTATTTGTAGGGCTATTACTTACCCTAAATAAGTCTTTAAAAAAATCCACAAGATATAGAAAAAAACTATCACAAAAACTCTGGGCCAACCATAAAGTGCCCCAGTTGTGGGGCAGTGAAGCAGTGTCCAAAGAAAGTTCAGCTGTAGTGAACCATAAACACAGATGGGTTTTTTTTAAAAAAAAGTCTAGTCAAGGTCTACAGAGAAATAGTCAATGTTCACCAGCCATATATAAGGCACTCTGATATAGATGTATTTGATTGTTTAAAAAATACAATTAAATAATAAATATTCAGCGATTCAAAACATCATACAGTATTTCGTAGAAGTAATATACTTCAATACTTGTTGTTCACATCCAGACAACAAATGTGCCACTTAAAGCTGCAGTTCAGTCTTTTTTATTTTATTTATTTTTTTACTTCAATAGTTTCATGTGGGCAATCTCTACTTACCTAAAGAACTGCATAGCTGCAGGTCAATTCGTTCTCCATGTATTGATCGGTGAAATTTGGTGACATCATTAGAGCTGGCATATGTTTTTCTTCTGCTTCTGTCACTCAGTGGAAGCTCATGAATATTCATGAGCACTCCTGCACTGACATGTACTAGAGGGAGGGCAGGGCTGACAAAGGGGTGTGCCAGGGCTTGTGACAGGACATGAAGGGGCAGTGCCTTAGCAAATGGTTGTTAAAATAGAATACAAGAAAATTGGTCTTTCAAAGTTGTTTTTTTAAAAACAGAAAATGCTAAAAGTATTTTTTCTTACTACAGAACTGATTTATTAAAAAAAAACACATGCAGGATATTGACTGAACTGCAGCTTTAACCCTTTGGGTGCCCCAGGACCTAGCCACTTACTTAGTGTTTGTGGTGGGATACATTGTAATAAAATCAAATAATTAAGAATAATACATGAACGGCACATCTATGAGCACGTGGCGTGTATGTGACAAGAGTTAATACACCAAGCTATCCAGCTGACACACGTTTCTTCCTGCAGGGTCCCTCAAATGAGTAATATCACCCCACAATTCATCACACTGACCTTGAATCACTGCCACAACAAGGATAAAGCAAAGTCTTATCGCTAAGGGGCCTTGATCCCCATATAGAACAATCACAGAAAAATATGTAATTAAAGCAGCAGTCCAAGCTGCCTTTTCCCCCCTTTAATATTTGCATCAATACAATCCACACAATGATAAGTAATTAGCTAAGTTGCTGATCGATCCGTTCTCCTGTGATCGATCGGCGAAGATTCGGTTCAGGGATTCACTAAATAGCTGCAGAGGAGTATTGACTCAGTATCTGATTGCTATAGAAACAAAAATTGCTTGTTACATTATAATACATTAAATTTTAATTCAGAGTTGTTTTTTAAAAAATGCTACCAGTATTTTCTCATAGTACAGAACTGATTTTTTTTTTTTTTAAACACACACACGTAGCATATTGCTTGGTCTGCAGCTTTAACACAAAAATCTATTGTAGCAAAATGTGTCCGAACATGTAATCACTGTCTTCAAAACATGAAAAGTTCAATTAGGGCCCAAGAGAATACTTTTTAAATAGTAGATTTCATATACAAAAGTAGTACTGTGCTTAGTTACAGAAATTAAGATTGCAGGAAACATAGAGTACAATATATACGGACTGTTTCATAAAAATAACACTAAAAACGAACAGAAGTCCCTTCAATATTATACCATATACAGTATTTAGCTTTACTCAAAGAGTCTTGAGTGGAAAATATGAGAATTCATGTGTCCTCGCATCGACACTCCCTTTGCTGACTTCTAAATTCATATCCCAAATGCATGTTTTATATCGTGAAACCCCTTTGCATTGAGAACAGAATAAGCCCACCTTCTGGGCATGTCCTTAATCCCCACACACCCCTTCATTATTCTCTAATGAAATGTTTACGGCTTGAGGAGAGAAAGGGTGTTCTTTTGAATTAAAACATGTCTGAGTATCGAAACATGCTTATAACGTTATTTCTATAAAGCTATCTTCACTGTAGCATTTGTGTAATTAATATAACCATGTAGACACCACTTTTGTATGAGAAAACAGATATTAATTACATAGACCAACCTCTCGTTTTTAGTCTTATCTCAAACTGCGGAACCCACCGGTTAAAAGTATATACTTCACCTTCTTGTGAACTGTATTGTATGTCACATATCTCACATTTAATAAATGTGTAAGAAACTGCACGATTAACTTCATGTCACCTTTCTCTGCTACTCAAAGGGTGGGAATTCAAGAATGTGAGGTCCCCAGGGCTGACTTCCAGGACCTCTGGTGGGTCTGGGTACTGTCAACAGACCTCCATAATATACCCTTATAATTTTAGTGGGCCATCACTGATAACCCCAGGTTAAGCTCTGGTACTCTGGGTACTTTTACCTGTCGCCCTCATTTAAATCTCCTTGTTTTATGGGACTGTAACAGGGGATTTATCCCTGTTCAGGAAATGTGCCTCTAATCCAGCAGTGTGGTGGTTAACTGCTGGTAGTCAATTAACCAACACCACCTGGCTGATTAGGTTTGTTAGAAAAGCCTGCCTTTGAGACAGGAAGAGAGATGTTTCCTGAGTCTCACAAATTGTGGGACTGACCATAGGAACAGGTGTCTTGAGCTGCAGAGGGACTAGACTGCACGCTGCCAGCAAGACACAGGGGAAAGTACTTCTAAACCTGGATCCTGACATTGCCTTATCGCCCAAAGGTGTGGACACCAGAAGAACAAAGAAGCCTTCCCCTACAAGAAACAGATAAGACTTTCCTTTCTAAGACATTTTGTATATCTGCACATATCAAGATATATGTTTGGGGCTGGGAGACATGCTAATCTACAGGGAGTTGTGGACTGCATAGGTTTCACTAGAAATACTCCCAAGTGGAACAGAAGCTTTGTTTGACCCCTTATTTGCATACGTTTGGATGATTTTCTTGTGTTAAAGAAACAGGCGCAATAAAAGCCTTATTTAATTTCACCTTAAAAAAGTCTCCATTGCGGAGACTTCCGGTGACGTCACCGTGAATGGAAGGGTAGGAAGAGAGCTCCCGACACCCTCCCCATAACGCTACCAGAAAAGCACCCCAAACGGCACGATATCCCCCTAAAAAGTGCCCAGCAACCTCCCCAAAGTAGTCAGGCATGACGGGGAAGAATCAAAAAAAAGCGCCGAATCCCGTAACAAAGTTTGTTCAACCGGCACAGTGCCAGATGGAGCCGACCTCGGATTCCCAAGATGGCCCCGAGGAGCACAAGCCTGCCGCGGAGGCGGCAGAACTCCATCAGACAAATCCAGCCCAGCAGGAGCTCAACCCTGCTTTTTTCGAGGCCCTTCTCCTCAGGATGCGGAAAGGGTTCGTGCAGGACCTCGAGAAGGTCTTGCGTGATATAAGGGCAGATGTCAGCAAATTAACCGCGCGAACAGAGGCAGTGGAAGCACAAATCTCCACAATCGCGGACACACACTCTAACTTTGAGGACGACTTGGCAAGAATGGGGCATGAGATTGCTGCCCTGAAAAACACAATCGAGGACAACGAGAACAGGGACCGCAGGCAGAACCTGCGATTCAGGAGGATCCCTGAGGCAGTCCCGCCGGAATCCCTCCCAACTTACCTCAGGCAGATGTTCTTGAAGCTTGTCCCCGACCTCACCGAACACGAACTCCAGCTTGATAGGGCACACAGAGCCCTTGGTCCCAAATCGCCCGACCCTAATCGCCCAAGAGACGTGATAGTGAAATATCACGTGTATACAGCGAAAGAAAAAATCTCTGCGGCTGCGAGAAGAGCGGGAGACGTCAAAATGGACGACTACACAATCCAAATATTCAGTGATCTATCCTCTCCTCAGGGACCGCGGGATCTCCTACCGCTGGGGCTTCCCCTTCAAACTTATTGTCCCAAGGAACGGACGATTTTACACCATCTCCGACCCGGAGGATATCAAGGAGTTCCTCAAAGTGATTGGTGTCGCTCCCCAGAGAGAAGAGGAAAGAGAGGAGCGTCCCCCCAGAGCAACG
This sequence comes from Ascaphus truei, assembly GCA_036426205.1. Lineage (NCBI taxonomy): Eukaryota > Metazoa > Chordata > Amphibia > Anura > Ascaphidae > Ascaphus > Ascaphus truei. The sequence continues at coordinate 9,759 of WSYH01007783.1, read as the reverse complement.
CGGTCGGACCCGGCTGAAACACTGAGAGCATTTGAAAGAATTGCCAGCCAAAAGACCCAGTGAGCAGCAAGGCCTGCAATGCAACACCACAACGGCAGATCGCCACGCTCCAGTCAACCCCCCCTCCCTACTTGATAACCACCCCACTCACACAACTTCCCCCTAACAGCACCCCCTAACCCGCTCCAACGAAGTTACATCTGGAGTAACCCCACCCCCCCCTCCCCTTCCAACTCCCCCCCCCATTACCCAGGTCCCCCCTCCCATCCACCACCACCCTCCCCCTGCTTTGCCTCCCCCCCCTCCCTCGCCCCCCCCTTCTCTCTCTCCCTCCGCTCCACACTGCACCGATTCCCAGCACGAGCCGATGGAAGACCGACCTTCAATGCCGAGATCCTGGCGGAAAAACCGGCGGTGAGACAGAGCTGTAGATCCCTCTGCCTACAGATCCAACCCAGGACGAACCGAGGGCCGTTGTCCACTACGTCGCCACCACAGAGGGTCCTGCTCCTCTGACATAAAAGAAAGTCCTACCGGCCCAAAGCTGTTGCGCTACCCTGAAAAGTAGCGACCCCCCTTGTTTTACCCCCCCCACCCCACCCTCCCCGGCTCTACACCCCCGAAAGAAGGGGTCTCAGTCCCTCAGCAGCACAGGACACCCGCACTGGCAGAGACGCTGGCCCTCCGAACTTCCATGGCATCTCGCACCCCCCCCCCCCCCCGTCTGCAAATCCCGATATCAGGTCGTATGAAAACAACCGCCCCATCCCCCCCCCACTCAACCCCCCCTCCCTCTCACCCCCTGGTCACAGCTGAGTGATCCCCTCCCCCTCCCCCTTACCCAACCCCCCAACTCCCACCATGCCCACATTTTTACTCTATACTAGCACCGACACACTTTATTCGAGCAATACCCAGTATGTACCTGGCATATACCTGGAATGCCCGCTCCTCACCTCTGACAGCCCCGTTGTGTTTGCCTTCCAGCCTGGGTTCATGCTGGCTGACAGGCGGTCTGATCTGTTAAATGATAATGATTAGGATTTAATAGGCTGCAACTTCTCGGTGCCTACCAGATGCATAAATTCATGAATTGTAATGCATTATATATATATACTGTGCAGTATGCAGACAGCGGAATAAAATCTTCATTCATCCCTGCCTGGAAAATACCCTCATGCACTCGGGCAAGAAAACAGTCACAACCTCAATACACCGGTATACCCGAATTCGTGGGACTAGCCAGCTCGATAAGTGTGTTCGCCAGTGTGAACTCTAGAATAAACCCATGAAGCCCCAGGACATTTTAAACTGTCTCACCTGCCAAAAAGCCCCCACCACAACCCCCCCCCCGACCCTTTTTGATCCCCGGGCCAACGAGGCCACCCGACTATGGCAGGAATCCCACAAACCCCTCACGGGTCTGAGAACTAAAGCGCACATTGAACTCCAAATGATGCAATGCACATGTCTAAGGTTTATCATATATGCCATCTTCCCCCCCCACCCCTTCTCCCTCTCTCTCCCCCCCATGTCCCCCCCCCTTGTTCCCCCCTCCTATCCCCCGACCGCCACCTACCCCACCCCCCCCCCCCCACACCCCCCCCCCCCTCCGGGTGGAACGGAGGTACGAGTAAGCGGGTGTTAACCACTGACCAGACATTGTATAGATATATGGCACCACCACCATCCACGCATGTACACCCCCCCACTCACTCCCCCCCCCCCACTCCCCCCCCCCCCCCACCTCCCGGGCTCCTCTGAGCTGGTGAATACAGAGGGTACCGCTGTCTGGGATTTGTTTGTGAAAATCACAGTTTCACATGGTGTTTTACTAATATGAAGGTGGAGCAATTGTTTGAACACGCTCTGAAATTGCTTGCCCAAAACTGTGCCCCTACAAAAACTATGCTAAAATAAACGTGTAACAAGTATGGTCCATCAGAAAGGAGCCCAATCCACACCACCCCAACCCCGTGTGCCGCCCCACCCCACCCCCAGCTAGAATTCCACCACCCCCCTCCCTGGCTCCCCAGACCAGACAGAATACAGGGTGCAACACGCTGTCCTGAATTTGTTTGTGGAGAACCGCGTTTTTCCATGAGGTTTACCAATTGAGGCGAGCAGGTGTTGACTATAGTCCTTAATTCGTTTGCCCAAAACTGCAGTTTAACAAAATGGTATGCCAAAAAGATGTGAAATATTATTGTGTTCAATAAAGATAGCTCTAACCTACCTCCACCCTTTCCTCATGGCCCCCCCCCTCCCCACCCCCACCACCTCCACCCATTAGAGCCTATTTAGCTCTGGAGACGTAGAAAAGACAGTTGACCCAAGGTGTCGTCCACACTCACCTCCGCCCCGCGCTTAAGCTTTTTACGCTTCAAGAATATGGAAAAATAGAATGTACCCTAATTTGTAAAGCACGGAAATTATGTGCAAACCCCACCCCCCCCTCCCCCCCTCCCACCCCACCCCCCCTCCCTCCGAAAATTCTTCCACATTTGGGGACACAAAGTTGCTCCATTCCCGCCCAACACCCCCTCCCCTTCCTCCCCCCCCCATTAAACTAAGGAGGGAGGGTGTCTACCTCCCCAACCTTGGAAGTTCCCCACGATTGGTTGCTCGAAGGATCTCCAGGGGCTTAATCCCCACTCTTTGACACAAAGTGCAAGGAAAAACAATGGGCTTTTTGTAAAGCCACCTCTTTCTTTCCTTATTTGTTGCCCCCCCCCCCCCCCCTCCCCCAACCCCTGCCCTGCCCAAACCCCCCAACCGCCCACCCTACTCCTCTCTCAGGTTCTCCACACCAACAAAACGTACCACAAGCAGATAACAACCCACCAACCCCCCCCTCCAGCAAAAAACCATACCCCACCACGCCCCCCTCATTGAGAAACATACGGGACCCAGGCCTCACAACCCTGGGAAAACTCTCATTCCTCTATGGTGGTCGTCATGAAAATTACCTCCCTCAATGTTAAGGTGGAGAGGGTAAACTTCAGAAAAAATGAGGCAGGAAAGGCCATAGCAAGACGTAAACTTAGCGCTACAAGGACTCAAAAAAACAGAGCGCATTTATCTGTATACACAGAACGACCCTATTTAATAACTCAATGACCCCCCATCACCATTCAAACGCTCCCTCCCGCAGGCTTTCTACGCCTCCCTCTCCCCCGTTAAAAAAACAGGGGAGTGCCATTTCTAATAAAAAATAGTGTACCATTTGCCCCGCACCAATAAATATCCGCGACCCGGAATGGTCCGCTATGCTTTACTCAACAAGATCCCTATCGGAAATTTCCCATTTCCCATAATAATATTTATGCAACCAATGACAAAACCAGTACAATTTATCAGACTCTCTGGATTCCCTGGACCAAGCTGTACTATGCTTCATTGCTGGGTGGTCGGGGACGTTCAATATGGTGTTTGTCACCAAGCAGGACAATCCCTCTGTCCCGCCTTCCTTCCGCCCAACACACAGCCCCGACCAGCAAAATGCGGAAAAGGATTTAGAGAGATCCTGCAGAGCTTCTCCGCATGGATATTTGGAGGGCCCGACGTAGGCCAGAGGACCTATAACGTTCTTCCGTCCCCCTCAATCTTACTCGCGGTATCGATTATGTTTCTGAGTTTCCGATTCAAATGTCCTCCCACGTCCTCCCATTCCAATATATAGGCCATATGACTGGTCTTGACCTGTCCCGATAGATTTGACCCTATCCTCTCCCCGTTCGCAGGACGGAACACGCTCCTATTGAAACGGAAAAAATGATGCTTCTAACTTACTAACGACCCACAAATTGGTAGAACTATTCGGTGGCACACACTAACCTACCTTATTTTTGAATAAACAAAGGGTCAGTTTCCTTTCCGCAGCGTCAACTCTGTGGGAAGCCCACAAAGCAATAATCAGAGGCGACCCTATCTCATGGCATTCTACAAGAAAAAATCTAAACTAAAACACAAAAGGTGCTACTGAGAAAATAATTACCCTCGAAACAACAACCACAAAAGAACCCCCTCCAAAAAACTACTCAGAACCACTTGATAAACAGAACTGATCTAAAACAATCCACTTAGAAGAATGGAGATAACGCTTAAATGGACGCAATCAGAGTTTCTACGATAGGGTATGGCGCAAACTCCTAGCAATCAAAACTACGGGGCCATAAAGCAATTGGGTCCAAATCACAAAAATCCGCACTACAGGAGGGCCACACATCCACTTATACTAGAAAAAGAAATTGCCCAAGAATTCGCAAATTACTACACGGAGCTCTAACCAACCTCCCCCCTCCAACCAACACCCATCAGATGCTAGATTCTATCATCTGCATTTTTGGCGAATGCAATCTACCATGCTCTCACTGACGAGGAACTTCAGAGCCCTAACGGCAAAATCACCCGGGAGGAACTGGCCCAAGCCATACACCCTTAAGATAGCCAAACTCCTGGCCCTGACTGGCTTTTCAAAACTCTAATGTATAAAAAACTTAATATGTCTCTTTCCTCCCCTTTCTAATTGATTATGTTTTAACTCCTTTCTATGAAGAGCCCCGACGCCGGGCAACAATTTTCGGCTGCCAACTTTAGCTTATCAAATTCCATAAGAAGAAGGGACCCCTGCAATGCGGTAACTACAAGACCCAATCTCCCTGCTAAATACAGACCTAAAACGCTCTTAGCTCAGATCCTCGAAACAGGCCTAAATCCTATTCTCCCCCAACTAATTCATAATAGACCAAGGGGATTTCGTGTCAGGAGACAGGCCTCTGACAAACCCCGCAAATTATTAATATCATCGACCCACTTGCATCTCAAAACTCCAGGCCATGTCCTGAGCTTAGATCCGATAAGGCTTTGACGGATCAAATGGACCTTCCTTGATCAAACATGATCACATTCGGTTCTCAGGACCATTCCTAGAAGGGGTCCGAGCACTTTACCAGAACCCCCACTGCAATATTTGAAACTGCCTTAGCAGAGGACACCAACCAGTCCGATCCACACATCAGAAACTGAACCAATACGGTTTGCCCCTACCCCATTGCTTTTTCGCAATTTCAATAGAACACTGGCACCCAGTTAGAGCGGACCCCAAATATCACAGCATAAAACATAGCCGCCACAAAATCATAAATATCCCTTTTCGCTGACGACGTCATTTGACCTTACTGACCCCATTCTCCCTCCCCAACCTACACAAATTGCTAGATCACTTTAGTTCGGCTTCATACAATAATATAAATATGGACCAAATCTGGAAGCACTGATATATCCCTCCCGAGACCCACAAGGAAACTTCTCCAATCAAAAGTACATATCAATGGAATTCGTCCCACATAAAATACCTAGGGATAAAACTCACTCAGAAGGTATTCCGTCTTACAAAACTAACTTCCCCCCCTATTTCGACCAAATTAAGAAGACCTAGAGACTTGATACCACCAGATTTTCTGTTTTTGTCAGAATCGTCTCTCCGCTAAAATGAATATCCTTCCCCGCCTGTTGTATTATTTCCAAACCCTCCCAACTCCCAATCCCAATACCACTAAGCTGACTGTAAGATATACAAATGCAAATATATATCCGCTTTTATAGGTAAGCAACGAAAACCCGAGTCCCGAGGTCAGTGCTCATTGGCAGCAAAACCAGAGAGGACGGGGAGTTGCCTGACTGATCAGATCACATCGAGCCCGCTCAGACATGCTTGGTGTTGGAACAATCCTCCGAGCTCGGCGCTGCGGGCTGGAAATAGAAGGCCTGCTAACGTATCCCCTGTCCCCCTCCCAGTACTGGTATGGTCCCCAGAGGCACAAGGAAAACTTCCCAGAGACTGAACTGGGAGCACTGAACATGCACGTGGTTCATTTTGTCCAAAAAAGAGAGGAATCGGCCTATCTTCACCCCCCCCCAACTCACCCCCATACTTGGGAACCCTGAATTCCCTCCGTGTGTGCTCCCAACCAGATCGGTCTATTCATTCATGGAACCTACTATTAGCACGGTTGCGATCCGCTAGAGATGATAAGCTCTGCCTTCCAAGAGCTCAACAAATCAACTATCCAGCCCACCTCCCCTCTCCCATTTCTGCTTTCTTACAGTAAGGCATTTCCTAGATCTCTATCCCCGCCTCAAAATCGTCCCCCCCCCCATACCAAACTTTGAGGCCTCTGTCAAGTGAGAGCATATTAGAAAGGCTAATCGACAGCAATCCTACAGTATATAAGAAACTCCCTTCTCGCCACCCACCATGCCTATATAGCAAAAATGGTGCATAGACCTCGGCAACCACTAGAATCTTGAGGACTGGTGGACATCTGGGATGCAGCCCCATAAACTTTCAATTTGCTCTACTTACAAAAGAAAACATACTACAAAATACTATTTCCATGGTACCTGAACCCCAGTAGACTGAGCCAGATCTTCCCCGCGCACTGACCTGTGCCTGGAGAGGATGTGGGCAACAATGGTGACATGGCCCCATTTGGGTGGACATGTTCTGAGATCAGCAGTTCTGGTCCACGATTCAATGATTACTGGATGAAACCCTGGGCTGAGGTTCCCCCTGGACCCTCTGACATACTGCTGGGCATCCAATAGAGGACCTCCCATGCCCCTGCAGCCAGTGCTGATTCTTCTATACTTACGGCTGGCAAGATGCTCGTGTGGCATCGGCCTGGAAGCAGAGCTGAAAGCACCCATCAAGAGGACTGTAAACAAATAATTATTGTAATGAATAGGAAAAACTACGGCCTGATAAAACAAAAAATGCCACTTCGATATGACCTTGGAGCCCTGGATCAGCTCCGAACCCTACCGCCAACTCCCCGTTAGGCCCAATGACGACATAATCTTCTCCAGCTAAAGAGTTGGAAATAGTGAGAATGGGTTTAACCCACCTCCCCCCTACAAGATGCGGAGAGAGAGGAGTATTAACCCACTACTGCACCACCACCCTACTCCCCACCCCCACCCATTTTCCCCCTTCCTGTCGTCCCCATCTATCGCCACACCCTGATCCCCCCCCTGCTCTTCTCTTTCTCTACGTTCTACAAAACCGTCCAAAACGATTTTTTGAGACTATGCACTCACCCCCCATCAAGTTCACTTGCTATCCCAATTGTTATGTACCATATCGATTGAACCCTCTGCCTGTAATTCGTATATGTGTCTCCAATAACGGGGAAAAAAAAGATTTAAAAAAAAATACCTCCATTCATACCTCTGTCATTTCCTCTTACTATGGTTTAGAAGTGGGATTGAGTGGCCCCTTGACGTTAAATAGGGGCCCCGTGAAATGCCTTTGTTGAAATTTTTTTTGTGCTTTTTGCCTACAACAGCCTGAAGCACATAACAACATACATCATGCAGCAGAGGAACCATAATTAAAGGATACACATCCAGCAGGAATCTACACTGCACTGTAAGAAAGCCTAGACAAAACCACATATGTGAGCTCTTTTCCTCCCCTGATTCAAGAGGAGGAGAGAGACTGTGCTGAGCAGGTAACCCTTACTTGCCTATCACAATAAGGTATATGGTCATGAAATAGGGGGTTTTTGGCCTCCAGCCGTAGCAGGGTTCCAAGGATGGTAAATTAGCCCATTACAAGGGATGCCGTTTGTGGTTTGCACTAACATGTGGGAATTTTCAAATCGCTGCGAAGCAGTGACATACCGATGGTGACCCCAGCGGTACTGCGTTCTGCAAGTAAAGCGCTGCCACAAACCGCATATGACTACCACTTGAATGGGAGTATTGCAGAAAAGTAGTGAAAAATTTGAATGCAAGTCCTGTGCGAAGCAGGGATTTTCAGCAGAACACAAGTGCTGTGTGGTAAATTGCCCCCGCCGGTACAAAAGTGGATTGCTGACCTGTGTAATGGGTAAGACCAATTTGCTGATGTATAAGTCGCCCCTGCCCCGTGTGAAGAAAGTGAAAAAAAAAAAAGAGAATATTTTTCTTCTTCAGGTACAGTCTGTATGTAATCTTGGGATAACAACAATGCACCCAAAGTAGGAAGTGAATGCCATATACCCAAGATAGACTGAAAATTAACTGAACCAAGCAAAAAACCAAAATGCCTTTGCTGAAGCCAGAAAAATGGGCAGCTATCACAGCATTGTGTTTAAAAGAAATAGAACCCTGGGAATTTAAAATGGCTACCCAGCTGAAGTCAAATACAGACTCTGTAAAAATAGGGAAGAAAATTTGTTCCTGGTATAGAATGAACCCCATCAACGTGACAGTGTCCCTTCGGCCTTATTCGACTGATGAGAGTGAATGATTCACAGTAATGCTAATATTGTGAAAACTACCCCAAGGGAAGAAAAAGTCTACAGAGATGGCCTTGTCAGCTGCGACCTCTACAGCAAATATGGCCCACACTTTCGGGACTACCACAATTGGGGGTTCTAAGCCAACAGTGGCAACAGCTGCAATAGCTCCATCCTGAGGTCAGGAAAGAAAATTATACCGAATAGCCTCCAAATGGAGGACAAGTATGCGGCGTTCCTGTATTAACCCTACCCCACGTGAAGATGTGGCCTTCCAGTCCAATAAAAGAGAAAGACATCTCTTAACGGGACCCGAACGCGAGTCACACGCACAAAACACCCCAATGAACTGGTGGGGGTGGCCTGAACTTGGTACGTACCTAAAAACCGCTCTCTAGAATGATGAATATGATCGGCAGAGAAAGAGCGGGCAGCAGATCACACCAAATATTTCTGTCAGCTAACTAACTGCAAGAAACCCCTGGCTAGACAACACAGCTGCTGAAGTATCAAATAAATAATGGAAACCCCATATTCCTGATGTGACGGAGGTCATCCTAAAAAACAAAAGAAACGGAAAAGAAAAGAGAAAAGCTTCTTCACTACCTTGGAAGGAACAGACACGTCCGCGAGAGTCCTGTGTAGAAAAAGGGGGGCCGAGATCCCGCACCTATAGAAAATGGAGAATTCGTCCTGCGTTGATAACCGAATACCAAGGGCCCAGGAGAAGTCGTTTACCCCCCAAAGAAGTTTCTGTCCGGTGCCACACGTGGGAACGCCTTCACCAACCATCCCAGGGAAGCAGATGCCGGAAACAGTTGAGTGTCGATCCCTTGAACCAGCCCTGAAGTATCCCTGAAAAATGCAGGCATGACGTCTGATGCCCCGTGAACAATTGTAAACAAAACGATGATTACTACGCAGCTACAAAAAAATAATCGTATAGCTACAGAAGATTCTCACACTTTTACTCTTTGGCCAGACATAATTGGACATCTCAAGACTGGCTAGACTGCTGCAAACACTACAAAAGCCACCATGGTGGAAAATCAAGCAATCCGTAAAATTATGGCTAATGCTAAGGCGGAAGTTGATAGGAGGCACTGAAGAGATTGCAGTCTTTCAGCAAGAGGTTCACTGTCCTTCGCCTAAACTGAATGCCCACAACAGAGGTCAACAGTGTCCGGACAGAGGTGGACGAATCCCAGAAGGAGTTCATACCTCCGCACGCACTGGATCCCACCACCTATCGTCACCTGCCTGCCCACAACACTGGATCCTAAAAAGGAAACTTCCACGTCTCACTGATGAGCTGGACATCTCTCAAAAAACTAACTCAGTCTTATAATAGAACTCAAAGTCTCTCTGAGGAGCTTCAGACCCTCACCTAGATATGGAATCTCCCGCCAGGAGACTGTATTCTCAAAGCAGAATGTGCGTAAATGGAATGATGGATACATAAAACAAAAAACAA
>WSYH01007782.1:0-31735 GCA_036426205.1 Ascaphus truei | reverse complement strand
TCTGTAAGATTTGATGATGTGTTTGTTTGTGGTGATTGATGGTTATGGATTTGATTTCAGATTGTGGTGTTTGATGATGATGATGATGATGATGATGATGACGGTGATGATGAGAGAGAATGTGTGCCCAGTATTGCTACCTTAAAGCAGAAGTTACAGCCCAAAGCATTTGGCGCAATAGTCACGGGAACGACGACATGCCTAGAAATGACAGAGGCTGCCGCTACCACCGTGTGCAGAGAGCCGAGCGAACCAGAGAGAACAACTCCTGACTGGAGACTATGCTGTGAGATGCCCCAGAGAGATGTGCAAAACGTCATCAAAGACTTAGAAGTTTCTCACCAAGAGGCTCACGCGCTCAAAACAGAGCTGGAACTCTCACGCCATGAGGTCTCTGAATGGAAGGATTCTGAGGAAGAGATCCTTATTCGTTTAGAAAAGGTAAAAAGAGCAAATACAAGCCTGGGACAGAAAAATTCAGACTTGACTGTCCAGATCAGTAAAGGTGCTAAGAAGCTTAACCAAGCAGGGAAAGTGGAGAAGCAATTGATTCAGGAAAAGCTAGAGGTGCATGTAGCACTGCAGAATGCAGAGAGGGTGCATCGTGTCTCCCTGGAGCAGCACACACAAGCAGCGCACCTATGGCACAGCCAGCTGCAAGAGCTACATGAAAGTCTGCAAGCGGCCAAGGAGAAGCAGCAAGTGCTACAGGAACAGCTGAGTACCCAGTATGTCCCCACAGAGCAGCATGAGGAGCTGATGGCCACACTGCGTGTCACCAGAATATCGCTGGTGGCGGAGCTTAGATGCCAGGTGACTCTATATGAGAGGGAGCACGAGAAGGTCCAGAGACTGGAGCAAGAGCTGGAGAAGCAGAGAGGCAACTCCATCTCCACGAGTCAGTATGCCAAGGAGAAAGAATCCTGGAAAACAGAAGCAGTGGCGATATTGGCGACAAAAACTGCAGAGCTCCAAAAGATGAAGGAGGCGCTGACACAAGTCCAGAGCAAGCACCGTGAAGAGGTGAGGAACCTGAGAGGGGACTTGCAGGATCAAACTGAAGTCCTGCAGATGCAGATTGCCGAGCGCAAAATACAGCTCACCAAGAGGGAGGAGGTGACCGTCCGTCAGGTGAGATGCCTGACATTACGCTATGAAATGGAGATGGCCGACATCTACAAGCGGTTGGACCACACGGCAAATGAGGGGGCACGGCAACAGCTGGAGCTTTATAAGGTCTGGGAGGAGCACCAGCAGCTACAGGTCAAGAATAGAGAAAAGGTAACAGAGTTAAACCTTGCTCTGAATCAGCTGACAGATCTGGAATCGCGACTCAACTTCAAAGAAGCTGAATTAGCAGCCGCACTGAGTGGGAAAAGACGTACAGAAAGACTGCTTCAAAACTTGAGGAAGGACCTTGAGTCCGGGTGTGCTGGTCGCAAGATGACAGAGAAGCAAAAACGCGACCTGAGGGAGGAGCTCGAGGCTCTGAAGACTGAGCAGGATGCTACTTTGGCTCTAAACCAGGAGGTTCCTCAGCTGAAGTTGGAGAAAGAGGTTACCACCCTAAGACAGACACTTGGGTCACAGAAGCGGTCCATGGAAAAGAGGGCGGTAGAGATGAAGCAAGTGAGGCGCACCAGGAAGCATGACTGCAATACCGTTGCTGTGTTACAGTCCACTTTCCACAAGGAACGGAATGGGAAGACCAAGGTGCGATGTAGTAGCACAGTAAGAAGCCAGTTGTACTATGGGACCCATAGTGGATTCCTTGCAAGGAAGAGACAGTCGTGAGTGGGACTAAAGAGTGTCCATGTTCGTAACATGAGAAAGACCTCACAGTTTGTTCAGCAACACTCCCAACGGAGTAAGTTAAGGGACAAGAAAGACAGGCCCAAGCCTACAAGTCTGCCGACTGTAATAGAGAGGCATCATGGGGTACACTTGGGTTAATAAGACCCCCACCCAAATTGAAGTTCTGAAGATAAATGATGTGAAACCCAACACTAAAGGTATGCTGATGGGAAAAGGTCCAAAAGACATCACAGCTGAAGCGGAGTTGCTGTCTTCACGAGAAAAGGCCAAACAGGCACTGGCGAGTGAACGCCATTATCTTCTACAGGGTAAGGGAGACTCTGAGCACAAGAGGACAAGGACAACGATGCATCTTCAGGATTTGCAGATCAAGGTCACAGCGTGGCATAGAGTCCTGGCAGAGAGAGCTAATAGACAGCAGGATGCTCAGGAACCTTTGCAAGAAGAGACACAACAAAAGCGGAGCATCAACCTTAAACTGAAACTGGTACAAGACAAGGAGATAGTGAGGTACCAGTCTTCAGGCCCAGATGGCCTGGTAATTACCCCAAAAAGAAAATGCCTAAATTGGAAGGCAAGATAAAAAAGGGGGGGAGGGAAGGGCCGAAGTCTGACAAAGAGGTGGGTGCACAGGAATAGTGCACAGGCCGCTCACAGGATAATGTTTAGCTGGGGTGAGGGATATGTGGTGCCATCGCTGTCCTCTAGGGGCTGAATGGGGCAGCTATTGGACTTTTTCACCACAGAGATTTAATTTAATCCTCGTTGGAATGGCTATTCAGGTGATAACTAATGAAGCTAATCAACCTGTTCTGAATAGTCAGGAAGTGCTTTAAAGGCTTTAAGCTGCAAGGCACATGGGGCCGTTTTCCCCAAAGAAGGGGGGGAGACAGAGGGGGAGACAGAGGAGCTCCTCAGCTAATGGAGGCTAGCTAAAGAAGTGTGAGAGACACTGCTGAGAGAGCTGTGCTGAAGCAGTGCTGAAGCAGTGATGGCTGGTTACAGAGGAACACAGGAGTTTCCCTGAGCTCCCGTGGGGTTGAATCCCAAAGAGAAGAAGGAAGGATGATAGACTGTGCTGAAGCAGGGACATCGCCAGCTGGACTTACAGATAAGCCAAATCCTTATTTGCTGTATACAGAGACTTTATATGCTCAGCAATAATATCTGTTTGGGGTGGAATGAGCTTAGCTATCCACCCGGGTTAGTAAGGGTTGGAGCTGAATGTGTAGTTAGCGTTCCTAATGGAAATAGGATTTGATATTATTATTTGGTTTTTCTTAAAGGGATGGTGCGCCTATTCATATTATTTATCCCTGTAAATAAACCCCAAGTATAGAGAAATACAGCGTTTCCTGCCTCATTTGGGACAAAAGAGACTGCAATGTGGTGTCGGCATCACAATATAAATATAAATATATATATATATATATAAACAAACAAAAAACAGGTGCACTCATAGCGTTGTAAAGTTTACAATAATGTATGTGGAGTTGAATGTATAAAAATGCACACTCACAAACATAACGGGAATACAAGCATTTATGAGTAATACTCAATCGCCAGCCACAATGCAGGAAACAAGCCGCTCCGGTATGATCGTCCGATATGGAGGTGTAACAGGGGAGTAATCCCTGTTCAAGTAATGTGCCTTTAATCTAGCAGTGTGGTGGTTAACTGCTGGTAGTCAATTAATAAACACCACCTGCCTGATTTAGATTACTTACAAAAGCCTTTCTGTTGAGACAGGAAGTGACTCCTTAGCTCACTTGTGAGCTGACCTTTGGAGACAGAGCAGGTGTTCTTGAGTCTCCCAGGAGAGACTGACCAAGAGAACACAGATCTCTAGAGCTGACCATGTCTTGGGCTCTGCCAGAAGACACAGCAGAGCTGATTTCAAGACACAGGGAAAACTACTAAACCTGAAGCTGACACACCCTGAGGGAAGGGAGCTGAACCAGGAACTGAGAAGATTGTCCCTCCAAGAAACAGATAAGACTTTCATTCTTAAGAGACTTCTTATATGTGCTTATTTCATGCTATGTGTTTGGGGCTGGGAGAAATGCGTGACTAAGGGAGATGTGAATTAATTGCATAGTGTTTCACTAGAAATACTCCCAAGTGAATAGAAGCTTTGTCCCCCCCCCCCCTGTGTTTGGATGGATTTCCTGATGAAAAGGAAAAGGCACAATAAAGCCTTATTATAATTTCACCTTATAAAAGTCTCCAATTGTGTACCTCTGTGAACGTCCGTCTACATATGGTGTCCAAATTGAGATGAGAGGTGTCTTTGTAGTTAAAAAGGACCGGAGATTTTTATGTGCAATTTTTTTTGTTGTTTTGCATTTTGCCTACAAACAGTCTGAGGAACTTAGAAAAAAAAAAAAAAAAACCTCATGCAACAGAGATCAGAGTTAAAGGGACACACCACTGATACTTACACTGCATTGAAACTTACAAAACCACAGATGGACTCTTTGCCCCAATCCCAAGAGGAGAGAGACTGCTGAAGTAGCTAATCCTTATTTGCCTTTCACAAAGTGTAATATGGTTATTGAAATAGGGGTTTTGCCTTCCAGCCATAGTCAGGGTTCAAGAAGTGAGTCAGCCCTTAAAAGGGATAGGTGTTTGTTGTTTTCAAAAGTTTTGCTGAAGCAGTAAATACAGATGGTGACCCACGAGTGGTACTGATTTTGCAAATAAAGGTTGCCACACCGCATAGGGCTACCAGCTGAGAATGGAGTATATGCAGAAAAGTGTGAAAATTGATACAAGACTGTGCTGAAGCAGGAGAATTTTTAGCAAACAAATGCTGAGTGTAAAATTGCCCTATAGGGGAAAAAGGGATTTCTGATCTGTGTAAAAGTTATTTCAAAGCCAATTGCTGAGTGTTGAGTCACCCTGCCGGGAATGAAAGAAATAGTCCACTGCAAAGAATGTATTTTTTTCTGCAAGTAAAAAAGTCTGCCTATATATATCTTGGGAGCAAAACAGACACCCAAAAGTGTGAAGTGTGAATGCCATAATACCCAAAAATGAGACTGAAAATTACTGAACTGAGGCAGAAAAACAACTTCTGTTGCTGAAGTGGAGGGATCGTACCTAGCAAGTAAATGGTGTAAAGCAAACATAAGTTTTTACCTAGCAACTACACATTCAGCATACCTAATGAGAGATTATATCTAGCAAGTAAATGGTGTAAAGCAAAAATACTTTTTTACCTAGCAACTGCACATAAGAGAAAATGCATGCACAGTACTGCTGATATTGAAAAAAAAAAAAAATTACCCAAGAAAGAAAAGTCTACAGAGATGCCTGTGAGAGCTACGACCTCTACAAGCAAAATATGCCCATCTGTAGGACTACCACAATTGGGGGTTCTAGCAAATACAGTGGCAACATCTGCAATAGCGCCTCCTGAGATCAGGAAGAAAATTACACCTGATAGCCTAAAAATGGAGGACAAGATGCAGCGTTCCTGTAATGAATCCTACCCCACGGAAGAGTGGCCCTTCCAGTCCAATAAAGAGGAAGACATCTCTTACGGGGAACCCGAACCGAGTCACACCCACAAAACACCCCAAGAATGGTGGGGCTGCCTGAACTCACTTTGATGACGAATATGATCAGCAGGAGACAGAGCGGGAGCAGTGGATCACCGAATATTTCCATCAGCTATTACAGTTAGCAGTTGCTAAAATTTCAAATGAAGATGGAGACCCCAATATCCCTGAAGGGACGGTGTCATCCAAATCAAAAAGGCGGAAAAAGAATAGCGGTTCTTCACGTACCGTGCAAGGAACAGACACCTCCGCAGATCCTGTGGAGGAAAAGGGGGACCGAGTTGCCCTGCAGCTTAGAGAAAATGGAGAATTTGTCCCGCGGATAACCAAATATCTTGAAGCTGTCTCTCTGCCCTTTTCCCACTCAATGGGGTTGCTAGTTCAGCCTCTTTGAGATTAAGTTGCAATTCCACACCCACTTCCAGAGAATGTCCCATCTTTTCAGCTTCATCAGCTAAGGATTCTTCTGGTTTTAATTCAGCACGTGTACCTTCTTTTGTTGCCTGTTGGGTGGCTGAAGGTTTTGCTAGTGCTTGTTTAGGGGTTAGCCCATCCTCACCCACCACTCTGGAGGCCTAAGCACCCCTCCCCACAACTACCCACCCCGTGAGGACTAACAACCTTCACCCCTACACACCAGGAGGCCTAGCCTCCCTCCCTTAGGGACAATACTCCCTACCCCCAACACCCACATTCAAAACAGTACACAGACCCGCAATAAACATAACAATAATTATGGGGTCTCCACGGGTAGGCCTGCGGGTGTCTGGTAGTCCCTGGGTCAGCCCCACAGGTGTCTGAGGGTCCTCGGGTGGTTCCTACAGGGATCTGGGGGCCATCGGGTGGTCCCTACGGGTCCGTGGTGCCCCCAACAGATGTGGGGCCACAGGTTCTTCCCCACAGGTGTCCCCCGTGAACATGCCAGCCTTCTACCCATGTGAATTCTGAGGAGACATCAGATGGTCTCCAGAGGTCCCCGCAGATCTAAGGAACCAACCCTGTATGTAAAAAAATAAACATGCTCCTACATTTAAATAAAAGGAGCCCCTCACCTCCACCCTCCAGCACCAAACACACATTAAGTAAAGTAATGGGCAAAATATGTATTTATTGGGATTTTAATGTATTTTACATGGGCACATGCACTATTATCCATATGTGTATAATAGTCATGTTGCCCATGAATATGCTGTGTATGTGTTAGGGGGGGGGGTGAATTTATTTAAAATAATGTATGTATTTGTAATTGATTTTTTGGGGCACACAATTGGTACTGAAGGCAAGTGGTGACCCCTGGACCCCTGCGGGAACACCCGAGGTCCACCGCCAGCCTATAGTACCAGTTCTGTGCCTAAAAAATAACTAGGGTTATGTATATAAGGGGTGTATAGGGGTTGTTGGGGGCACAGAGGGTGATTGTGTTGTGTATTGCAATGTTTACTGGGGGCAATTGTCCCCAATAAACATGCTACTGTGACATAACAACAGGAAAGGGTAAGGATCAGTGGTCCATCCGCTCCGTGGAAAAAGGTAAGAACTCACCAGCAAAGAAGTTAAAAATGCTTCTTTATTAAACTACATAAAAAACAAATAAACAAACAGCACAAACGACTCTCCCACGCGTTTCACGCCTACTATGAAAAAGCGCCATAGTAGGCGTGAAACGCGTGGGAGAGTAGTTTGTGCTGTTTGTTTTTTTGTTTTTTATGTAGTTTAATAAAGAAGCATTTTTAACCTCTTTGCTGGTAAGTTCTTACCTTTTTCCACGGAGCGGATGGACCACCGATCCTTACCCTTTCCTGTTGCCACGTGAGAGGATCAGCGTTCACCACAGGATGCACATGCAGAGGGAGACGCTTCTGAGCAGTGTCAGGACTGTAGCTGGAAGGAGGGGGAGCAAAGCGGTGATATATGGAGCTTGTACTCCACACTGGGCACAGCCGGGGCTAGGGAGACTGAGTGAGTACATTTTCACCCTTTTTTGTCCCCAATGTGATAGCCCTCTTTTGCTTCACCCGTTTCCCGGCTATTGGATTAATACAGTCCTATAGCCCATATGTTCCGGTGTCAACTCCATAAAGTATTTATTTAATTGACTTTGCCCTCCAAGGCATTATTGACTTATACTCTTGGAGCTCATACACGGTTTTTGTCTCAAGTACTGTGACTTAACCCCTTCATTGCCTTAACGGATAGCCGCTAAGGTAATGAAGCAGCATTAATTTATTTGTATTAATAGTGTACATGTGCAGGGGGTCTCCGGAAATGAACCGTGTTGGTTTTATGTCTGGGGACCCGCAGCTTCTTTAGATACAGGCCCAGTTATGGGGTTCCGGTATCTCCTATGAATGGAAATGTACCGCATCACGTGATCGGGTTATCTCCATGCATAGGAGATACCGGCACCTCATAACAGGGGCCTGTATCTCATGAAGCAGGGGGTCCACGGACATAAAACCAACGCGGTTCATGTCCGGAGACCCTCTGCACATCTACAATATTAATCCAATTGTTATGTAAATATTTTTTATTTGCCGGCGAGATTTGTGCAGAGAGAGGCGGATCTCGCTCTCTGCTGACAGATCTCGCCAGTGGAGCCCTTCTCGACAGGGCTCGCCATCTCTCTGCCGGATTCCTCTCACAGATATGCGCACCTTCCTGCATACTGCGAGGGGAATCCACCAAAAACATGACAAGTTCTACATCTCGCGAATGGCCAGTCTTGCCATTTCCTGCATAGGCCCCTTGGTCTCAATGTGGACATAGATTTGAGTGCTTTTTCAAATGATTCTCATGAATTTAAAGAAGGAACAATTTTATTTGTGTAGGATATTCATGGAAAAAAGAATAATAAAAAAAGACTGTAGGTTGCCTTTCCTTCCAAATTTATAATCTTGTCATTATCTTCTTCGTAGTGGCTGTAGTTCTTTTGTCATTGAGAGAGGGGGTTTGTGTAAATTACTGATGGTTGCTACATTATACACATAGTACAATACATTTACACATGCTCCCCCCCCCCTTCCTGGTCTGCAGCAGCTCTGAAAAGAAAAGAAAAAATGAGTACAGTAAAGTGCATTTAAGGCATTGCATACAGTATATCACTACTGTATATTGGACAAACTATATACAGTATAACTGTATAACTACTGTATAACTGTAAAACTACTGTAGGTCGCACTACTGAAAGTCACTTCTTTATATGGTATACAGTATACTATACTGTAACTCTATACTGTATAACTATACTACTGTAGTTTAGACACATCCTGTACTGGATTTAATACTGTATATACTGTTCAGTAGAAAGTGGAGAGGAAGGGTTGACATACTGAAAATGGTTATTATGATTGCCATACTTACCTGTACTTACCATACTGCTGCGGTGCATCTGAGTCTAACACATTACCGTTTTTTCCCTGGCTTTTTCCTGGAATGCGACACACTTCACCTGGAGCATGCCGCATTCATTTTGCGTTCTCAGCCACGGGTCATGCGCTGTTGATGCACGGATGATGCATTTATTGAGAATGGTTTGATTTAATAGGTTGCAATTCTTCGCGTGTCCGCCAGATGGCAGATATTCATGAATTGTAATGCGCATGCGCTTCAGTAATGTGTCGACTTGCAGGTGTTTCGTGTAAAAAAGATACCACAGTGTGCTATTGTAACTTGGCCTTGAGACTGAAGGAAGAGGTTGCAAAAATGTATCAATTTAGGCTTTTCATATTAAAGAAAGACAAAGACCAGTTTCGGTTACAGTGTTCTCCAGAGACCCGCCGCCCGCCATGAGTATTCAAGTGCAGCCCGCTTTCCAAAAACCCGACAGAAGTTACGCGTATTTGATATGGGCCGCGATTAATGCAACAGAGGATAAGATGGCAACAGTTGTTCAAATTTATCAGTATTTTATCGAAAACTATGACTTTTACAAATTTTCGCCAGCTCCTCATGTGTGGAAGCGTGCAATAAGGAAAAGGTTATGTAGCAATCCCTGTTGTTATCGTATTGAGCCACAATTTGTTGGAGGGTTTTGGTGTGTATCACAGGCTTTTTCCTGTATCTATGATCATGCAGACGGCAAAAGGTGAAGGGTCGTGTTAAAACCAACTAAGAAACGACAGTCACTGCCAAGCAATACACCAGCACCGGCTTCCAATAACAGTCCCACCGTCAGTGACAACCCTGAGCCTGAGCCGGATTTTGCATGCAGTTTCGATCAAGCTTGCATGTACCTAAGCAATTTCCAGCCTCATCAGCTGACTACAGGTGACATCAGCTGACTAGTCCCGTTGCAAACTATCGACGTGGATGATCAAGAACGCTGGACTGGCAGTGGACCGGCGCCGGCGCCAGCTGAATGGGAAATTCTATGGTGAGTATTGTTAGTATTGTTGCCGTATTATTTTCTGTGTTTTTTTTATTTTGACAATGCAGTATCAATATCGGTGCGATTCGAAAGTCAAGCGATTCTCCAGTAAGCAATATTATTGGCTGAGTACTGTTTTGAAGATACTGAACAATTGGTGGAACGCTAGGCGCATGCGCATTGGAACCTTCTTGAAACGCATATGCGTGTCATTACATTGACGGTAGGCATGTGCGCATGTGAACAGGAGACGCCCCCTGAGAAAATTATTGGTGGGACTGGCTGGGAGCGTCTTTAGGGGGCTGACCATTACAGTAAAACTTTTCTTTTTGTTTTTCCTCAGGAAAGAAAACGGCTAATGGAGGGATTTCGATGGATAATATCGCTTTGTGTAACAATGCCTGCACATTGCTGAATCGGATTTAAAAAGCCACGTACCGGAGTATACAGTTTAGTGGCCGTTGTTATTGATTAGGATAGAATACTGTACCTGAAACAGTATGCTGATGTTTTCCGACCTTACAATATACAATTCTTTTTTATATACAGCATACTCTGTAATAAACCCGAAAAATAAAAACTATGCATTTATTCTACATGTATTACAGTGCCAGTACATACAGTACAGTATGTGTCTTCTATTTTTTTTTACTACTCATACTGAGCATGCCTACAGTATACAGTGCAGTATGCCTCGACATTCTAGAAACACAGTATTTTGTTAAAGTAGCAAAGGAGCCAATGGAACAATGTAAAACAAATAAACATGTTCTTTTATTGGTGGAGTAAGTACAAAAACATTTATTTACAAATACTGTACAATGTAGAAACATTTTAAGTGCACAGCAATTCAAAACATCAACAGGTGTATGGTTTACTGCTACAGTTGTGAAAACATTTATGTCAGTCAGTATGGTTTACAGTCACATGTGTTAAAAACAAATTCTTTATTCATAAAATAAACAAAACGCAACATCTCCTTTATTAAATAACGGCAAGTCAAAACATATACTGTACAGTGGAATGGTGTGCAAAACAGTCTGCACCAGTACAGTCCTTTAGGGCAAAACAGGGCGGGTTTTCAGGGTAACCTTTGAAAACAGTGCCTGTTTGCGGCCCTCAGGGACTGGAATTGTGCAGGTCCTGTGTGTGTTAAAATATTTCTGTATAAATGCAAGTTAAAAAACACACAACAACATCTCCTTTATTTAAGTACAACAGATCAAATCATGTAGAGTACAGTACAATACAGTTCAGCACATCAGTATGGTCTAACAGAAAGTCCTCCACATTGTCCGTCCATGGCCGATTCCTTGCATGGCGTAAAAAAGCCATTAATGCAGTCTCTAACGCCTTTCATTACAGGATCTGTAATTGGATAAAAGCGCCGCATTTCATCCAGAATGTTCTTTCTTAAATTGGCAGGTAGCGCCTTTTTTACGCGATTTCCTTCGTAGTTCACTTTGAAGGCCCAGTCGCAGTACAACGAGTAGGGAACATGGTGCTTAAAAAGTAACAAGGCATACTTGTGGGGTGCCTTCACCAAGCCTTCACCTTGAGAAAGGCAGAATTTGACTGCCGAAACGTTGGACTTTATGGCATAATAAACCTCCTTTGAGTAAGACCGTGTGCCTGTTTCTTCTTCTTTGTACTGAAACATTTGGGACTACAGGAGCTCCCCAGGACCAGCGCACCGGCAGCTAAGTACCCCACCTCTATTACCATTGATATTGAGTGCGTGTCACATCCTCTGTCTATACTTGTGGGGTGCACCAGCACTCTTCCCTCTATACTTCTCCCTGAGCGCCGGTTGGCAGATCGCACAGGGTGATGTCGGGCACCGTATCGATGCGAGCGAATGTAGGTCTTTTGGGAGCGGGTGTGCTTGAGGCGATGGGCGATGGTAGGTTGTCTGGGAGGAAGCTTTCCTCCGGTCTTGGTCGCCGTGTTGTCTCCTGGCGTGGTCTTGATGGGGTTGTCATGTCCTCCTCAACGGCATACATGTACACAAATTCTTCTGGTGGAGGGGGTGCGCTTGGTGATGGAAGGGGGTCGATGCTCCCATTCATCACATCCATGTCACCCCCCTGCTCCAGCGTCAGGGAAACAGGGACATTAACACCGAGCAAATAATGTATACCCGCTATGTCATCCTCTATCTTCTCCATCCTTTCTATCCATCTGTTGATCCATATGTATCATCCGTTGCTCCACATTTAGCATGGTCTCCAGAAGCAAATCTATCTTTGCTAGCACAATAGAGTTCCCGGGGAGATCTACTGTTATCCCATTCAGCATCTGGTCTAACGAGCTGCTTCTTGTGCATGGCGTCTGGAAATCTGGGTGGATGGGTGAAACGGAGGATGAGATGGGGGTTCCATGGAGAGAAGCGGCAGCGATGTAGAAAAATGGAGGAGGAGGTTACCTGTGGATATCCGGTAGAGGAGAAGCGGCAGTGTCGTCAAAGAGGGATGGAGAAAGTGACCTTTGGATTTCCGGGCGAGAAGCAGAGTCGTCTAAGAGCAAAGGAGAAAGTGACCCGTGGATTTCAGAGGCAGCGTCGTCGGATAGAACTGGAGAGGATAGCCTGTGGGGTTCCGGGAGGGCGGTGGCAGCGTTGAGGATGAGGGGTGGAGAAGACGGGCTGAAGATTTCCGGGACAGCGGCGGCAGAGTCGTCGAAGCGTATGTGAGTAAGTGGTCTGCGGGTTCGATGGGTTGGCTGCCAATCGTTTTGCGTTGAGAGTACATCACCATATATCTTCTTGACATAATAAGGCTGACGTCTATGAAAACCCTTAGCCTTTGGGGTCAGCAGAAGGTTTATTGGCCTTAGCCTGTAGCTTTTGCCTTGGCGTGGAAACGGCAACCGCCTTTTGATTTTTCTGCTTGACAGGCACGGCAGAGGCGAGTGGGTTCCTGCGTCCGTAGAATCGGGGTTGATCCATGGAAACAGGTGGCATACAGTAATGCAGTATCTGGACAAGGGCAAGTTCAGATAAAGATCATCGAGTGGTGGACTATGCAAAGTGTGTAACCTTTTATGCATGGCAGCGAGGTACAGGTGTTGAAAGTTCGCGTACTCTAATGTGAGTCATTACCGTATAAATACACCATCCATTTTGTGGATTCAATGCACATTGAATACACATCGACTAAACATCGAATATACATTCTTGTGTTTGTATTTCTTTCTACTCGCAGCAATGCCTGTTAAAAAGATTTGCAAGGATCTCAGCATGCGAATTAAGGAGATGTACACGAGCGGACACTGAATTGCTGCTATCCAACGCTGGTTAGCTACTTCTGGCCTCGTTGTGCCAGAAACTACCATGAGCTATCATGCACACGGAAAAAACAGAGACCACAAAAGGGCACCAACGGTAACTAACACGTACGTATATTTATACACTTTAAAAAAAAATTTAATTTTCATTTAAATCGAATATTTTTGTTATTTCTGTTGATTTATATTACAACAGTATATATATTTTGTATATTTATATTACAACAGTATATATATTTTGTATATTTATATTTATATCAGTATAGTATATATATTTTGTATATTTATATCCGTACAGTATATATATTTTGTATATATATTTTTTATATTTATATAACAGTATATATTTTTTTTATATTTATATTACAGTACAACAGTATATAATATTTTTATATTGCTGCATATTAACAGAACAATATATTTTCTTTACATTGTAGGGAGAAAACTCTTCTGGTGGACAAAATAAGTGAGGAGAATGATGAGAGGAGTGCATTAAGGGTCAAATACACTCTGCAGGAAAATCACAATCTCGCTGTATCCAAGACCAGCATAAAGAAGATGAGACGCAGCATTGGATGGAAATATGGACATGTGAGGTTAGTACTGGACAGAAAAGGAGGTAAAAGTGTTGTTTAGGAAACTGTACTGTATCGCTAAAATTATTTATTCCCTGTCATTACAGAGTGTACCCCATGATACGGGAAGGTAAAATATATCAAATATAATGTAGCCTTATGCACTGTACTGTACTATTGTGCAGTTTTTTGAGCACTTTTCTTTTCTTGCTATAGGAATCATGAATAAAGCTTTCTTCCAAGACAACATTGTCCCTGAGATACATCACACGCGAGTTCCCAAATGGTCACCGCTTCTACCAGGAGTACGATCCGAAGCACACCGCGTCAACAGCGCATATCCTTGAGCGCGGTATCAACTGGGTGAAGACGCCAGCGGAGTAAGTGCGGAAACCGTGTCTCATTTGTTTCCCACAGTTTTTACTATGTACTGTACTATATCTCTTAAACTAATTGTCCTTTTTTTCCAATGACAGATCGCCAGGCTTCAATCCAATCGAAATGGTCTGGCATCAGCTGAAGGACCATATCCGGAAAGTGGCGAAACCCTCAAAAAAGAACGTGTTGTTGAAAGGCATAATGAGTTTTTGGAACGATGTACTCACCGTGGAGCGCTGCAATAAATATATTGACCATATTGCCACTGTGTTGCCCATTGTCATCGCGTGTAATGGGCAAGCATCAGGAAAGTAGTACTGTGCTGTAGTATTGTAAGTACAGTATGATACAGGTAAGTATGGCTCAGATTTTTTCTTTCCCAATAGTCAGAGTATACAGTAGTTACAGTTTTTCTTTACAGAGAGAGCAACACCAGCCATCAGGTTACAGTACATAGTATTAAACAGTAGTCAGAGTATACACTAGTTCCAGTATACAGTAGACTAGTTTGACAGTACTACAGTAACTGCCTACTAACTGCTCAATTTTTTTCTTTCCAGAGAAAGCAGCACCAGCCATCTACAGTAGTACTGCACATCACACAATGCCATAATACAGTACGCATACAGTATAACTGCACTAATTTTTTGTTTTCTTGTCGTTTCAGGAAAAAAGGGTGGCCTGGGGGGAGGTGGGGTTTTGTGTCCAGTCTAATCTGTTTTGAACAGTAAAATGTACAGTATATAAACAGCAGTTTTAATGTACACAAAACCCCTCCTCTCTCAATGAACTACTGTACTGTACACGGAATGAGGAACAAGATAAAGACGGAAAAAATAATATATATTATTCTACATGCCCCGCTTTCTCTCTGCCACATTCGCCCTTCTAACCCTAGACCCTGGCTAAATTCCCACACACGCATGCTGCGTTCCTCCACTCGTTCATCCACTCGTTCCTCTGAACGCCTCTGGAGGAAGTCTCACACTAAAGCAGACTTCCTTCACTACAAATTTATGCTATCCTGTTTCAACTCTGCCCTCTCGCAAGCTAAACAAGCCTACTTTTCTGCACTAATCAACATGCACAAGTCTAACCCACGCCAACTGTTCTCTGTCTTTGATACTCTACTCTAACCATACTCAGCTGCCTCTCCTTCCTCCATCTCCGCTCAGGACTTTGCTGACTATTTTAAGGAAAAGGTGGAATCCATACGGCAGAACATCCCCTCTGTTTCTTCCTCCCATCCTGCACCTCTTCCTATCTCTCCTCCTGCCTTTCTTGACTCTTTTTCCACTGTCTCAGAGGAGGATGTGTCGCTGTTGATCGCCTCATCTCCCTCTACCACTTGCCCTCTTGACCCCATTCACTCCCATCTCCTAAAACCTCTTGCTCCTACTATAATCCCTACACTCACACACATATTTAACTCCTCCCTCTCCTCTGGAACCTTTCCATCCTCCTTCAAACATGCAACAGTCATACCATTACTCAAAAACAGCAAGCTTGACCCTACCTGTCTTTCTAACTATCGACCTGTCTCCCTCCTGCCTTTTGCCTCTAAACTCCTTGAACGTCTTGTATTCTCTCGCTTGCTCCATTTACTCAACACCTATTCTCTCCTAGACCCTCTACAATCTGGCTTTCGCACTGCTCACTCCACGGAAACAGCCCTCACTAAAATAACTGACGACCTCCATGCTGCCAAAGACAGAGGTCATTACACTCTGCTCATATTACTTGACCTCTCTGCAGCATTTGACACCGTGGACCACCCTCTTCTCCTTCATATTCTCCGTACTCTTGGTATTCGGAACAAAGCTCTATCCTGGATCTCATCCTACCTATCCCATCGTACTTTCAGTGTCTCTTCTGCTAACACCTCCTCCTCCTCTATTGATCTCTCTGTGGGGGTACCTCAGGGCTCTGTCCTGGGACCTCTTCTCTTTTCTCTGTACACACTCTCTCTAGTTGACCTAATAACATCTTTTGGGTTTAAAAATCACCTCTATGCTAACGACACACAAATATACTTTTCAACACCCGACCTTACGCCTGCTGTACAAACCAAAGTTTCTGAATGTCTCTCTGCTATATCATCCTGGATGGCCCCCCGCCGCCTTAAACTCAACATGGCTAAAACAGAGCTCCTCATACTTCCTCCCAAACCTGGCCCTACTACCACCTCCACATTACTGTTGGAACTACTATCATTCACCCAGTAGCCCAAGCACGCTGCCTTGGGGTCACACTCGACTCCTCTCACATTCGCCCCTCACATTCAAAACATTTCTAAAACTTGTCGCTTTTTCCTCCGCAATATAAAAATATACGTCCTTTCCTCTGATGCTCGACTGCTAAAACTCGGACTCAGGCCCTCATTCTCTCCCGTCTTGATTACTGTAACCTCCTGCTGTCCGGCCTTCCTGCCTCTCACCTGTCTCCCCTACAATCTATCCTAAATACTGCTGCCAGAATCACTCTACTCTTTCCTAGATCTGTCTCAGCATCTCCCCTCATGAAATCCCTCTCCTGGTTTCCGATCAAATCCCGCATCTCACACTGCATTCTTCTCCTCACTTTTAAAGCTTTACACTCTTCTGCCCCTCCTTACATCTCAGCCCTAATTTCTCGTTATGCACCATCCCGACTCTTACGTTCCGCTCAAGAATGTCTTCTTTCTACCCCCTTTGTATCTAAAGCCCTCTCCCGCCTTAAACCTTTTTCACTGACTGCCCCACACCTCTGGAATGCCCTTCCCCTCAGTACCCGACTAGCACCCTCTCTATCCACCTTTAAGACCCAACTTAAGACACACTTGCTTAAAGAAGCATATGAATAGCACTGTGAATATTCTGAACACATGATACATAAAGCTTGGCCCCCTGCAGACGCACTTACCAGAACTCCCTCCTACTGTCTCTGTACGTTCTCCCTATCTACCAATTAGACTGTAAGCTCCTCGGGGCAGGGACTCCTCTTCCTTAATGTTACTTTTATGTCTAAAGCACTTATTCCCATGCTCTGTTTTTTATATTATCTGTTATTTATTTGATTACCACATGTATTACTACTGTGAAGCGCTATGTACATTAATGGCGTATCGTACTTGTGAAGAGATATGTTACATTAATGGTGCTAAATAAACACAATACAATACAATATGAATGTATACTGTATATATATATCTGTATCTAGAGTATATATATATAATATATATATATATATATATTATATAATATATATCATAATAGAGTGATTATATATAAGTATACATTACCTGGATACTATATTATTAATAAATTCTTGTCAATGTAAATTCATGTTTCTCCATGTTTTACAAATGTTTTTCTAAATGTTTACCAATTTCAATGGCCAGAAGAACTTAATAAAGACTGCAATATGTAATTATTCATGATAATTTTTTGATTCCTGAAAAAATAAATAATATTATTTATTATCTATAATTCATTAACGGATGACTACAACCACTCCCCACCCCCCCTACAGTATATAGCATAATGAATGACCAAACAACATGATCAATCAAGATTTATTGTGTTTTTTTTACTCTCCAATTCTCACCAATGCTGTGAGCAAATCAGATTTACATTCAAATCG
The DNA here is from genome assembly GCA_036426205.1 of Ascaphus truei. Classification (NCBI taxonomy): domain Eukaryota; kingdom Metazoa; phylum Chordata; class Amphibia; order Anura; family Ascaphidae; genus Ascaphus; species Ascaphus truei. The sequence continues at coordinate 14,132 of WSYH01007782.1, read as the reverse complement.
AAGGGATTTTCCAAGAGTTACCTAACAATTTGCCTCAGGGTTGGGGGGTGGGGTTGGGTGACTCATGTGCAGTAGTAGCAGCTAGCTACCATCTAAAGAGGCTTAGAGTAGACCACGCAGGTGCAGTGAGCGATTGTCCGCGGTCGGCCAGGGACGGATTACAAACACAATGACTAACTTCAGGAAAATGAATGACTCTGTGGAGAGGGGGGGGGGGGGGTGTGGTGACTCACGTTGCAGTAAGCAGCTATCTCCCCATCTGCAAAGGTTTTAGAGTACACGCAGGCGCAGTGAGGCGATTGACGCTCGGCCAGGGACGGATTAAAACACAATGACAACTAAGAAAATGAATGACTCTGTGGAGAGGGGGGGGTGTTGGGTGACTCATGCGCAGTAAGCAGATATCTCCCATCTCAAAGAGGCTTAGAGTACACGCAGGCGCGTGAGAGATTGACGCTTGGCCAGGACGACGGATTAAAAACACAAATGACTAACTTCAGAAAATGAATGACTCTGTGGAGAGGGGGGGGTGGGGGTTGGTGATACATGCGCAGTAAGCAGCTTGCTCCATCTCAAAGAGGCTTAGAGAACACCAGCGCAGTGAGTGTACGCTTGGCCAGGGGACGGATTAAAACACAATGACTAACTTCAGAAAATGAATGACTCTGTGGAGAGGGGAGGGGTGTGGGTTGGACTCATGCGCAGTAAGCAGATAGCTCCCATCAAAGTAGGCTGAGTGCACGCAGGCGCAAGTGAGCAATTGACAGCTCGCCAGAGACGGAATTAAAAACACAATGCTAACTTCAGAAAATGGAATGACTCTGTGTGAGGGGGGCGGTTGGGTGACTCATGCTCATAAAGCACTAGCTCCCATCTCAAAGAGGCTTAGAGTACACGCAGGCACAATAGCAATTGACGCTCGGCCATCGGTACGGATTAAAAACACAATGACTAACTTCAGAAAATGAATGACTCTGTGGAGGTGTCCTGTCGAAAGAGTTTGTGTGTGTGCATGGGGGAGGGATGAAGGATTATTGTGCAGGCAATTCAAAAAAATTACTACTGTAGAGTAGAGTACAGTAACTTCAAAAGGTGGTTCATCATAATAATTTGATCAATAAACCCCCAAATACAACCCCCAAATACAGTACATAAAAAGCAAGTCACTTTATCTCCTTGTGCCTCAGGCACCAAAAATAATAGATGTGAGCTCCAAAGGACAGGGACTGTGCCTGCAAAATTTATCTGGAAAGCGCTACGTACTGTATATACTGTAACTAACAGCGGCTATACAAAAACATGCTATTTATTATTATAATTTCAAGTGTGATGCTCTGTGCAAATAAAATTTGGAGAAGGGATTTTTCCAAAAACGTTGCCGTAAACAAAGCCTCAAAGCTCCCGTCTCAAGAGAGAGAAGACACACAGGCGCAGTGGGTTGTTACTGTGCTCGGCTATGGACGGTATTAAGAAAAACACAATGGCAGAGTCGAAAATTAACGACCTCTGTGGAGAGGTGGGGTTTGGGTGACCTCATGGCGCAGTAAGCAGCAAGCAGCTAAATAGCACCCATCTGAAAATGGAGTTAACAGCGCAGTGCTGAGGCTTGAAGATCGCTTATGGACCGGATTAAGAACACAATGGCAAGATTAAAAAATTAAAGCCAGCCACATGAAGTCAAAGCTAAAGACATACTTTAATTTCAAAGGAGTTCATCATAATAATACACCCCCAAATACGTTATGTAAAAAGCACACAAATAAACCATGTGCAGTCAAACGCAGTCAAAATTTTCCAAAACGTTGCCGTAAACAAAGCCTCAAAGCTCCCGTCTCAAAGAGAAGTACACACAGGCGCAGTGAGGCTTTGTACTGTAGCTCGGCTATGGACGGATTAAGAACACAATCGCAAATTCGAAAACGTAACACTCTGTGGAGGGGGGGGGGGGTTGGGTTGACTCATCGCAGTAAGCAGTAAGCTGAAATAGCTCCCATCTGAAAAAAGGATTCACAGCATGGCGCCGTGAGGCTTTGAGCTGGCTATGGGACGGAATTAAGAACACAATGCAAGATTCAAAAAAATTAACGACTCGTGGAGAGGGGGAGGGTTGGTGACCATGCGCAGTAGCAGCTAGCACTAAATGCTCCCATCTGAAAAAGGATTACACGCAGGCGCAGTGAGGCTTTGTAGAGATCGGCTATGGACGGATATCATTAAGAAAACGAATGGCACGATTCAAAACATAACAGCAACGCCACATGAAGTTCAAAGTAAAGGACATACTTTAATTCAAAAGATTCAGTGTTCACATAATAATCACCCCAATAGTACGTAGTAAAAAGCACACAAATCAACCATGTGCAGTGAAACGCACAGGGTCGCAGTACAAAAGCTACAGCACAGATTGAATATCGTATAACACAGTAAGATGGTTTGCAGGCTTGTGGAGAGAGGAGAAAATACAAAAAATAAATTAAATAAAAAAATTTTTTCACTCAACAAGCAAGCATGTGTGGGCGAAAGTTACAGGCGCTATGCCAGTGAAATTCCTGCTGTCAAGCAGGAAGTGATGGAAACCAGACCACGTTCAAAGGAATGGTGTTGGAGAGATGTACTCATGCACAGAAGATAAGGAGTTGAATACCTGCAGTGCAGTTAATTATTGCCTGAGCGATGGGGAGCTGGGAGAGCCGTGTATACTGCCGAAAGTGGGTCACTGTTACGTACAGTTTACGCCTATGCGTTTCAACATTTTCAATGTAAGACATACGTACTGTACTGCAGAACAGAACACCTCAATGCAGTATACTTTAAATATGCAAATTAAAATTACTGCAGCGTGCACAACGACTGTGTACAGTACTGACCTAGTTGAACCGCGAAGAAGATTAGACTTCCAAGACAACGAGCGCAAAACGCCCCCTGAGTTTTTACACTATTGCCAGTATGCAGACACGGAGCGAGAAATACAAATATGCAATATCACGATTATCGCGCCGCGAAAAACGCAGTTCAAAACCGGGCGACACATAACGCAAAAAAACGACTAACCGGGATAATCTGAGAAACCGCGGGATCAGCCAGTCTTTGAATCAGATACGGCCGCCACTGTATGTATATACAGTACAGTACCTTACTATTGTCGCTTGTTGCCTGCCTATGTGCTTTTGAAAAGAATACGGAACCACGGTCCCAAATCAGATCGATAAGCTTATTGCATCTGTGTACGTGGCTGATTATGTCTTGTTCCGAACCATTATTCCTTCCAGCTATCTATCATCTTTTTGGATGGTTTCATTCCCACTTTTCCTGATTAATCCTTCAAAACCGATTTGCCATCCCACCAATGTCGTGGTATTCATAGCCTGGAGGTATCTTCGCAATTATCTGGGGGAAATCAAAGCTGAATTAGTTAAAGAGATATACTGTAAAAGTGTAAAAAAATGAGAGAACAGTACCGACTACTCCCTGATGGCGTCTTAAACACGTTGGAATACCCCCCACGCTGCATAGAATTTAGGGGGCATTAGAGCGGGTCGTCGTTTCGGTCACTGTCTGGAATGCAACACGGTGACCAGATGAGATGATCCCGCATATCGTCTTCAACAATCCTCTGGTTACAGATGTGCTCTTGTAAAATACTTTCATTCCTGATTCCTGTTTACAAGAAAAGACAACGTAACCTTATAAGTACCAAATACTGTATCACTACACAGCCTGTACAGTGCATAGGGCCACAGCATGTGTATTTGTGGCATTATTGTTTACCCTCAAAGATTAATGATGCATCCTGATCCATGTTACGGAGATCGCACCCACACATGCAACTTCAATGGGTGCTTTGGGAAACGCGGACTTTCAGAGATTGGGTCCTTTTTTGGAGGAATGCAAAAAGGTGGCAATATCTCAAGATGGATAAGTGGTCTTGTCGTAAAGAACATCCTGAAAAGTCTCGACACTTTCGATCCTGCCGTGCTGGTTCCACTCTTTTGATTCGTTTGTTGGCTCTCCCTATCATAGGATACGATCTGTAATGACAAGGAATAATTGTTAAAGTACAGTAAAACACACTTTTACCAAAACTGGGTTAGTACTGGTTTTAGTACTTATATGCATATATATACAGTACTTTGTTACAGTAAGTGACTCAATTTCTCGTCCCATATTTCCATCCATTTGCGTGCTGCATCTGCCTGATGCTGTGCTCAGAAGCTGTTATGTCTGTGAGTTTTCTCAAGAGCATTTTTGTGAACCTTTGTGGCAACCTCTCTCATCTCTCACTTATTGGGTTCAACCAGAAGCTTGTCGCCCCTAAAATCCGTGTGTTAAAGGAAAAAGAACAATTTGTTACAATAGGCCCCAAATTTTTTCTCCCAATAAATTTTAATACTGACTACTCAAAACTTACAAGCACCGTATGCACCCATTATAAACCTCTTATACTTGTAACATGCTCTCTTCGGACAAGATTTCCGTTGTCCTATTGTCTTGATTTCTGCTGCACTCTTGCTTTATTTCTGCTGCAACTTATTATATTATTAAAATTCCCCTGTACCTGTTTCTTTGTGAAGCACCCTTTGGAGCATATCTACAATAAAGAGATACAATAAGACAATATGCAATACAGTGGGTGTTTGTGACTGAGATGATTCCATGTAAGCAGTTGAAGGACTTATAGCAACTTATCTCGATGATGTACTGAACTGTACCATGACCAGTACTACAGTCCAAATTACAGTGATTTTAAGATGATCATTTTGATAAAAATATAAAAACGATCATACATTAATGTAGGAAAGGTAGCTGTAAAAAACACTAATGCTTTTACCAGTAATAGCTTTAATTATAGTAATAGTACGTGTAACAGGTTAGTGACTGTGGGGGTCTGCTTTATCACTTTTGGCCTTTAACCATGGGCATGGATATAGCAGTGCCTTGGTGCTAATATATGCTATGTGGCCTAAGAAACTAAACAGCATAGATTCTGTGAAACTTCGGTTGTCCTTTTTGGTACAATATCCTTTATTCTTATTGCTGAGATCATTTGAAATCTTTTGTGCATCTCGATTCCGCTGCTTTTGAAGAAATAGAGTCCAGAGGAATGTAATATCGTGGTGGTATTGAACAACAAAATGGCATGGTGGTGTTTATACTTTATGCCTCCACTTTCGCTCGGCCGGTTTTATTTCACAGCATCACGCCCACATTTTAAAACCCAACACCTGTCAGCTCGTGTCAATGCATGTCCAAGCAAAAATTCAAATTAAGGGTCCATAAATTCGTCATTAGCCTCCCCACAATCGCGATTCTATGACTTGCTCTTGTCCAAAAATAGCAATTGGTGCATTTTCTGCCATCTGCTTCATTGGATCAACCCATTCTACGGACGCAGGAACCTGCTTGCTTCTTCTGCCGTGCCAACAACGAGAAAGCGAGAAGGCCGTGAAGCTGTTTTCAAGCCAAAGCCAAAGTGAAAACCACGGTAGAAAAAGAGAATCGTCGAAAGTCTCCAAAGGGCTAAGAAACATGGGCACTTATTATGTCGAAGAAAATTCGCTGACATAACCAAAAAACAAAACAAAGAGCCCGGGGGGAACCTTTTGTCCACCCGATGCTTTCCTGGCCCCCCCATCTCAATGCTCCTGCAACCACCCTGGACGGCTTCTCTCCTGGGACCACCCTTTTCTCACCTGTCCTTCACCCCATCCATGACCACCTGCTTCCTGGGAACGCCCAATTTCTCACCTGCTCCTGCACCAATTCACCAAGATGTCCAACAGCAGTCCTCGCACCAGATCCAGATCGTTCGTTCCGCATGCAGATGGTTTAAGTGTTGTGTCGAATCCCTTGACAACTCAGGTGCAAAACAGATTGATCTTGTTTTGGAGACCCATGTTGAATATGGTAGGTATATTTGTAGAATTATGGAGAGGAAAATTTGCAGGGATCTATTCTTTTGCTTGGAGTTCTCTCTCTGCCCACTGAATGCTAACCGACGCAGGAGGGGGTGGCCTGGATGTGGGATTCATGCTTACCATTCACAAGGCGCTACCAGGTTGCCCCCCCACACTCATTCCCTCTTTCTGCAAATACATGACCTGTATGCCCTTGATTGGCGATCAGATTAAACCCATGTAGGCCGACGCCGGACGATGACATACACCGGTAAAGGCCACTACAGGATTGATGCAATCGACGGAGATGGCAACCCTGGTGCAAGACAGCAGAAGTAAAGCTCCTCCCAAACCACCTACCCTTGCCGCAGCCAGTAAGCACATGCCCCCACCGATATTGCTAAGCTCCCAGACCATCAGTCCTTGAAGCGGAAATCTGCCCCGATTCCGAGAGAAATACAAGATTTGGAAGTGCTGGTCTGCCGCCAGAAAATGCCCCTTCCTTCTTTAATTACACCGACATCAGTTTTGAGAGTCGATTCAGCAGGTTGATCCATCAATGTAAATTTTAGGGAATAAAAAGCAAGATAGGGGTCTGCTGGCAAATTTTAGGGAAAAAGTAGAAAACAAAAGTGCAGCATTATTTATTGTTAAGATACATGTTATGAGACAACCGTCAAGACACGGTAATCAACTGGCCTTCTTTTGAGGCATTACACTGATTGGCGACACACCTTATTCGAGCTCGGCTAGTCCCACGAATTCGGGTATACCCGGGTGTGTATTGAGGTTTGTGACTGTTTTTCTGCCCGAGTGCATTGAGGTATTTTCCAGGAGGGATTGAAGCTTTTTATCCCGGTTGCTGCAATACTGCACGTATTTATATATATATATTACTGCATTTACAATTCATGAATTTATGCCATCGGTTAGACACGCGCAACATTGCAGCCTATTAATCCTTAATCATATCATTTAAACAATCAGCCGCCCATCAGCCAGGCATGAACCCAGGCTGGGAAGGCAAAGCACGGCTTGTCAGAGGTAGGAGTCGCGCATTCCAGTATCTGCCAGGTAACAATGGGTATTTGCCTAAGTAAAGTTGGTGCGGTTTGCAGTATAGTCAAGGTCTCGTTCCTAAAGGCAATGCCCATGTGGGACAGGACTTTAGTGTTTTTGGTGTACGTGTATACCTAGTTCAATAAGCATAGAAAAAGTTGTTTTAACTCCTACCCCCGCAAATTTAATGTGTTTTCATATTCTCGACATTTTAAAAATTTTTCAATGCGTTTTTCTTTCCTTTTCAAGCTGCTGCAGTACAAGGAAGGGTGGGGGGGGCATATTGTAAAAGTATTGTTCTGTTGATATAGCAACCTGTTCAAGTAATTTACACAGACCTCTCTGCCGGTGACCAGGCCCTTAAAACAAATATACGCGATGTTCTGGGACTAACAAGTTCAAGGGCGGTAAAAATAAATTGTTAATTATGTTCCTTTTAAGACAAACAAACATAGGTTCACAATACATCCAGAAACACTTACTGGGTATTGGGAACAAAATAAAATGTCCACGGATGTAAACAAAGGGTATCCTGGACACGCCATGCACGCATTGCAAGTGGGTGACGGTGCGCAGTGAGTCCCGTTCGCGGACAGTCCATTGGACTTAGGGACCGCAACTGCCACACCCTATACCTCTCCGCCGAAAGGAATAGATGTCGATATGTCCTTACAGGATTCGTTCAGGATCCCCCAGCTCAACGAACTTCGGACAAATAACGGGGGGGTTGTACTTTCTTCGTACGGTAGTATTAAAACCCCTCACACCCAAAACCGTGACAATGTTCTTGGCTTTTCTTGGGAAAGCTTGATGAATCTGACTGAGACTGTTGCTGAACGACAACTCTGTATAGGGTAATGATTCCTACTTCCTAACTACCGCACAGCTTTCCATTCATGGGAACATCGTTTTTCCCACCTCTCCCAGACATGCCAGGTATTTCCTGAAATGAGCAGAAAGTTGTCATTATCCGGTTGTTTTGTGCGTAAGGCATGCGTTAAAACCTCAAACCTTAGCTACGTAGCATTACTGGGGGCCCACCTCTGTTACATTGGGACATAAGTCTGGGGTGGGCTACCCACGTGTGAAAAAAGCACCCAGTACTCCACACCGATATCTGGTTACTGACAAATACCCGTGCACACGCCTAAACACTGCGGGTGCTCGTGGCTTTTCAACTCCGGACACTACTCTAGCACACACTGGGACACCAACTTAGCAGGGTGTGCCCTTTGATATACAGGATTGAAAAAAAATCCCTCAGATCATTAATCCATGAACATATGGGCATGTTATATAGATTCCTTGCCGGGACGGGCAGGAAAGGGCCTTTCCCGCTCTTGGCAATTAAACACTATGGAAATACAGTATTTTGATAAATGTAGGTTCTGCAGTACAACAATTAAAACTCATAGGTATCTCAGGTGGTGCTTTGACATAGATCATCCAAAAATTACAGTGCTAGCCTTTCCTAGCGAAGTTTTTCCACTAATTGAAGGGGCTCTGTATATTGATTGTGGTTTGATCTAGATAAATTGGTCTGGGTTACAAGCCGGCACACAATGTAATCATCCTGGCTGTTGATCAGTAAACAGCAGAACGTGCCCCACCAATTCAACTTAAAGTGTGAAAGAGACGGCAGGATTACATGTATCAAGAAGGGCACTTCAGCATAAACCGCTAGACCCATATTTCAATTGATCTTTGCGGTTTTCAAACGTCTGTGGTCTGGAAACTTATACCTATTTAATACCACAAGCTACTTAAGTTTCGCAGGCACATTCTTCAATTTAGCGCTTTGCGCAGGCGCTAGAAAACGACCCATTGTGTTGTGGCAATTAAACAGTTTTAGAGCAACATTTCTCATTCATGTTCCTTTTAATTGCAGCTACTTCTAAGCTGCACAACACGGGACAATAAGGAGTTGTAGGGGGACAAATCTGGCTGTTATGTTGGCAACACATATTATACCCCTTCGTGGTCCCAACACGGTTTTAGGGTTTAACTATGCAGGCATAATACCCTTATTATTGCCTTGTTTAACCCTGCACGTTCCTCCACCCACTCCCCCCTCTCTCAATGAACAAAAAATCTACAGCCATTAGAGAGAGAAAGAGAAAGCACGAAGAGTCGACCTACTTTATTTTGTATATTATTCTTTTCCTATGATTTCCTGTACAAATAAAATTGTTTTCTTTACTGTTAAATTTCATGAGTAATCATATGACCCCCACCACCACACAAGATAAAAGTTTTATACTGTACACGCAATGCGGCCTAATAGGTTATGACACGCATATGCGCGGTTTACACAACAAGCGCTCTAATGTTTCGAACATACACGCACGCAAGCGCCTAAATGTGATGACCACGCATATGCCATTTCACAAGGTTTCCAATGAGACAATACACTCACAATCACAAGAAGAGCGCCTAATATGTGATGGACACCCATATGCGTTTCAATAAGTTCCATTAGACTATACACCACGCATGCGCCTGAAATGTCGATGACATGCATATGCGTTTCACAAAAGGTTCAAATGAGACCTACAACGCAGTGCGCAAAAATAAAAAAACAGTTTTGAAAAAAAAGAAAAGCTAGCGTATAAGATGAAAAGTACTGAATAATAAAGAATAATTAAATAATAAAATAATGAGACTAAAAGATCAACATTTTTCATTTTTGGGGTTAATTAGAAATTTAAGTAACATGCAAGTTATTGTATATTTTTACAGCAAAATGCAACGTTCAAACAGAAGTGATGATTACAGTACAAGTAAAAGGTTTTTCCATAAGCCTCACAAGGTATATCTATCCTAATTACTAACAATTGACTGTTCTCTAAATTTTGCCTCTTAATAGGATTTAACAATACAGATTTGCAATGGGCAAAACAACCGTTTAAAAAGTGTAGTATGAGGTCCTCTTTCTTTCATCCATCCTCCTTTTGCTTTTTTCCGTTGATGTCAAAGTTTATTTTTTCTGGGGGGAAAAAAAAATTATGACTCATTATTACACTATATTGCGTAGCCGTAGAGTTTTCGTCGTTTGCAGCAGTTCAAGCAATAATCCTACAGTACATGTGCGTCTGTACAATTGAGATATAACCTGATCGCCTCTGTAGGCTCATTAGGCACGCGCCCTCGTCCCTAGCTGTCCACCAATTGTATTTCTACTAGTAACTGCTTCAGTACAATCAATGCAGTGAATGCATGTCATCAATAATTGTGCAAAATATCTATTAACACATTAATAAACCCAGAGCAAAGGATGTGATTACAGGGTTGGAAGAACGGACCCTATTGTTACTTATGTAGCTAATCACTTGTCGTGGTGCATATTGTGTATTTGAATTCTCATAATGTTATGTATGTTTTTAAAAACAATCAAATGTAAACGGCCCAGATTTTGAATTGCAGCTATAAATGTTAATTACTGGACTGTCATGTATTAGTACCTTAAACTAAATTTTGACAAACGTATGTGAGTGAGCCATTCTGCACTCCCGTAGTCTGCATTATTATGTTTTGACAGGTGATGTGCTGGCCTGCCTACACCTGTAATTTGGACAGATAATGAGAGCTGGAAATCTTTTTGTACAGGCAAGCTTGCGGTACCTGTACGTAGACAATCAGGCTAAGGCTGACGTCAATTTTCGCAGGTTTTTCTGGTTTTAGGATCAGGTAGGTGGGGTAGCAAGGTTGCCATTCACCATGGTTTTTATACTGCGGCCGGATCCATTATTTGTAAGTCCGGTTTCTGTCTGGCGTGCTTTTTGCTTACATTGCTGGATTGGGATGACGAATTTTTATTTTATGGTAATTAAACCGCAGCTTTGCTTTTCTCTTTGAACATTGGCCATATCAAAGGTATCTGTAAAAATAGGGACCAACTCCCCCAATCTCAGCGTTGTATCTCCGACAGGACGGTGGCAATGCAAAAAAAACCACTGATCGCTTACCTAAGGTTTTTTCTTATCGAACGTCTTCCAACCACGAACGTAGGTGCAAACTTGTTAAAAATCAAATTTCGAAATTAAAAATCATATATTTGGGTAAACATGTTGCCATGTTATCTCTGAGCATAATTGGGCAGAACCATATTAAAATGCATACTACAGTCAGGTTTTTTTTATCGTGTTGTGTCGGTGTGCATCTTAGTTCTCAGTTTCGCTCATTGATTATGTGCAAGATACTGTAGGATGTAAAAAGCAACCCTTTGAGTTTAATAACGTTTTAATCATTATATGAAACGCTCCATTGAAAACGGTCTTCAATGTCAAAACACAATTGGACCACTGTGGTGACTTGTTTTGTTTTACCTTTGGTTTTCCAGCACCAATAATTGACACAGAGTAGCTACAGACAGAACTGTACACACTTACATTCAATAATTTTCTGCCACCTGGTCAGATACGGAGAAGAATTGCGCCCCAAGAATCCAAAACCATAAATTAAAACACGATCCAAACCGTGGGTGCTGGTTGGCGTGAATGGCCAGCCCGGGGAATGCGTTAAACGCAGAGTTAATCCGCTTCGCGGAAATATGCAGAAAGCACACGACAATGGCTCCTGTGATTATTTCGACATGAATGGCCACTTAGCTGTAGGGCTAAAGGTTCACTCAGAGAGGACTTCTTTCCCCATTTACACTATACAGTTATGAACTACATACCATAATCTCATAATTACAATTATACACACCACACATGATGGAACTGTAGGGCCATACAAGACAGTGTGTTGCGTTAATGCTGTCAAAAATTTTAAGACACTCAACTCGCGATCGCCCACTTGAGTTTCTCAACGGTATTTGTAGCCCACGCTAAAATTTAATTTTTCTGAACCGATAGAACCCGAGTCCAACACGCGTCTAAGGAGGTTCGGTGAAAAACATTCACGCGCCATGACATGGTTATCCAAGTTTATACACGGGTTGAAGTTTCGAATACATAACGCTGCCGCTGTAGCTTGTCATTTTTTTCGTCGAATTAAGTTTAAAGGACAAAGTTTATTGTTTGTGTCACTTTTTCCAGTAAGTGTGTTAACTCTGCAAATGTGTTCAACGTGTGGTGATGTCTTTTTCTTCTGAAATAAATTATCAATTTATACTTTACCACATGTGTGCTCAAATCAATGATTTCCCGGTATGAAAAGGTGGTTTGTAATAACCGGCTCTCACCGTTACAATACCCCTTTCCACATTACTTGTTGGTTTAACTAATTCGTCCACTGCTCACTTGATGAAACAGTGCCCCTCACTAAAAATAACAATATACCTCCATGGCTGCCAAAAGACGAGTGTCAGTACAACTATGTCATATTACTCAACCTCTCCTGCAGCTTGACACCGTGATCTCTTTCTCCATCACATTCTCCATACAATTGGTTAATTCGGCAACAAAGCCTACTAACTTACCTCTCAGCATTTACTTTCAGTGTACTGTTATCGCTACTCATGTCCTTCTCCTGATCATTCTCTGTCCTGGGACCCTCTTTACTCTTTCGTCTTTACCATTCACGTTCTCTAGTGATGGCCTTAATCAAGTATTGGTTTTCAAAATCCAACTCTATGCTGACGTACTCTCAAATGTACTTTTTCAGATTCCCCCGACCTTACACCTGCTGTGCAGACCCAAAGTTTCTGAATGTGTCTCTATGCGAGTATCATCCTGGATGGCCCGCGACTGCCGACTTTTCTGTAAACTGTAAGGACATGGCAAAAACTGAAGGCGCGTCCTGTGTTTTGGTATTCTTGACCTTAGACGCAAGGGTAAAAGTTTGGAGTTGTCGGGGGCGCGCCTTGGGGGGACGCAGTGGGCGAGCTGAGTGGGTGTGTTCCTACTTTCCAGGCTACAGTGTTTTACTGTGTGTTGGTTGGGTGTTGTTGTGTGGGGGTTTTGAGTTGGGGTTTTGGTGGGAGGGGAGTAGTATAATTGCACCCTACTATACCTCCGAAAAAAGTCAAGGCTCACTTGTTCACATATCGAAAGACGGGGTCTAAAAGTATTCCTTGTCACTTTTTGTTTTTTCGACCACAATTTTAATTAGCAAAGGAGTATTGACGGGCTTTTCCTCTAGTTTTCGACGCTGAATCTAAATACTGTCGGGATGGGTATGATGTTAAGGGCCCTCATTCTTTTCGGCCGGTCTGCGATTTAAGCCGCAGACAGTCCTGCTTGTCTTGGCTGAAGGCGTTGTTTCGTTGTGCCATGCTCACCGGGGCGGGGTGCTCCTCTTGCTTTGACGAATCTGGGGATCCTACGGATCGCTGGTGCGTTTCGACTTTTGCAGAGGAGGTGCACAGGTTATCTGCTTCTGGTCGGTAGGGGATGCTGGGTTGTGGCTGGTGTGGTGGGAGGCAGAGGGAGTTTCGGCCAGCCGGGTTCTAGGGGGAAATAGTCCTTTACTATGGGGAGTGGGCGGTGAAGAGTCAAATCGACGCGGATTCGCACAGCGTAGGGGGCATCTGTTTCGGTACGTCACTTTTAATGGGTTTGACAATCTCTGACGTCACGTCCCTCCGGGCGTTACATTGCGCGAGTTCCTTTATATTTGTGGTTGAGTTGTGGATGCGCAGACTCCAGAGGTCCATGGACCGCAGGTCACATTTGTGTCGAAAATATGGCGAGGGGGGGGGCTTGTTGTTGGTGATGTGGGGCGGTAGCACTGGAGCACCTGAGAGGATGGTGGCGGGCTGCGCTTCAGCGTAGGCGGAGTGATGCTGTGGCAGGGGGGCGGACCGAGAGTCGGAGATAGGGGCCGGGGCGGATGGAGAGCGGGCTCGGGGCAATAAACAAGTGGGTGTTGGTGTGTGTGGCTGTAGGCCTTTGGGGGGGGGTAGTGCGGGTGTGAGTGTATTGGAAAGTCGTGAATGTGGAGGCCGGAGGACTGGGGTAGGTGAGGGGTGGTTGGGGTTGGGGTGTGTGAGGGAGGGGGGATTGGTGCGGGTGGGTGGTGCAGTGGCTTGTGGCGGTTGGTGGGAGAGGTATGTGTTGCTGTGGTTGAGGTGTTGTGTGCAATGCGTGCCCGGGTGATTTTTGGGAGATGGGGTTTAATGAAGGTGGCGGGCCGGTTGGTTTCTCCCGCTTTTATGGTGTTTGTAAAGAAGGAGGGGGTGGGGACTTAGAATGGGCCGATGCGAGGGGTTGAGTGGTGCAGTGGAGTGGTAGCAGG
>WSYH01000798.1:144170-163623 GCA_036426205.1 Ascaphus truei | reverse complement strand
GGGTCGGAGGTGCCCCCACAGAAGTGGGACCACACATCGTCATGCCCACATGTGTCACCCGTGGAACCACCAGCCTGCTACCCTTGGGATACCCGAGGATTCCCGCAGGTGGTCTCCAGAGGTCCCACGCAGAACCACGGAACCAACCCTGAATGTAAAAAAAATAAACCAAAATAAACCTGGCCTATACATTCAATACATACATGCGCATTCGTATGGTCCACTGACACGCGCGGACCATGCACGGTCTGATCCCGCATTTGCGGACCCTGGCTCTGCCCTCCACTGACGCACAACCGGGGCGTTCGTCCAGCTATCCCGCTGATGTGCGGTCCAAGCCCCGCCCCCGCTCTATTGATCGACATAACCGGTGTGGGAGTGACGCGCTTTCCAAGCTCCACCCCTGCTCTGATGACAGACGGAACCATCGTGGGAGTGACTCGCGCCCCAAGCTCTGCCCCCGCTCTAATGATGGACAGGACCGGTGTGGGAGTGATGCACGACCTAGGCTCCGCCCCCTGACCTCTGTGACGCGCGCGTGATCGGCCCCGCCTCCAGTTCTGATCAGGTGCAATTTTAGGGCACACCTGTGTGCACCAGCAGCCTATTGGATTCTTACTTCCTGGTTCCTCCCAGGCTTGCTATTGGAGGGTCCTCCTATTTATACCTTCCTTTTGCATTATACCTTTGCTGAGCATAGTCTTGTGTGACGCAGTGCCTTGCTGCATTCTAGTTCCTTTGACCTTGCCTTGCCTGCCTGTTAACCTCTTGTTGCCTGAACCCTGCTAGCATCTTGGACTCCACTTCTTTCCACTCCTGATCCGACTTGCATGACCATTCTCCAGTTTCCAGTCTTGACCTTGACTAATACTCCGACGATCCGATATCTCCTATCCTAAACCTGGCTACGTACCCGACGATCCGCTACTCTCCAATCCTGAACCTGGCTATGCACCACAACGATCCGCAACTCTCCTCAACCTGGCAAGTACCCCACTACTCTCTCATCTCCAATCCTGACCTGGCTTGAACGACTACTCTACATCCTAGGCGCGCCCGCGTGGCTGTGGGTTGGCGTTACTCAATTCCCTACCTCAGCACCACTGTCGCGCTTCGTTTGTGGTGAGCTACATGTTAGAGTATGTTCAGCCACACAAACTTCAACCACACTGAGGTAGGAAGAGTCCTGTGCACACACGCAAACTACCTATCTAGTATTGAGGAAAAAATTGTGCCTAGTGATCAAAGCTTGCGCTCCCTGCAGGAGAACTCTCACACAATTTCTCCAAGAACCCATTCAATGGAGCTCCTTCTGCAACAAGAACTGCATCGTAGAAGCAAGTAGCATTGGGGGTACCACCGTGACCGAGGAGAAAGAAAAGGGGCCCTGGCCTGGGCCTCTCCGATCTGGGAGCAACGACCAGACCTGACCTCCGATATCAATCTCTTCGCCGCTGAGTTCCAGAGGGTCTTCGACACACCTGGTCACAAGGTAAATGCCACTTCTACCCTTCTCAACATTTCTTAGGGGGATCGTACCGTGGCCCGCTGCGCGCTGGAGTTCCGGACTGTGGCCTCTGAGACCGGCTGGAACGACGAGGCCCTGTCGGCAGTATTCTGACTGGGGTTGGCCAAGCGTCTCAAAGACAATTTGGCATCCTAGGACCGTCCCGGAGGACTTGAAGACCTGGTGGCTCTTTGCATCCACATGGATCTGCGTCTTCAGGAGGGAAGAATGGAGAGGAGCAGACAACAACAAGGTAAACAACCTTCTACCTGTCATCCAGTAGGACCCGTGCCTTCCGCAGCACCAACGCTAGATGAACCTAGGCAACTAGGAGGGACCAGGCTTTCGTTTGGTGAGAGGCAGCGCAGACGACGCGCAGGCCTATGCCTATACTGCTGGAACAATGGGTACCTACTTGTTACCTGCCCGCTGAGATCGGGAAAACACCACAGCCCAGTAAGAGTTGCGAGGATCACGCTGGGCACCGCATCCTTACCTCCCTTGCAACCTTCCACTAGGATCAACCTCCCCATCACCATATCCGGAGAGACCTTCCGAGTCACTACACAGGCCTTTCTCGACTCCGGGTTGGGGGGAAACTTCATTGAACAAGGATTTGCGGAGAGACACCAAATACTCTTGGTACATAAGGATCGTACCGTGGGTCTCGAAGCGATAGACGGTCGGCTGCTGCAACCCGCTTTCATCTCCCTTCAGATGGTACCCATCCAGGTATTAACCGGGGAGTCTCACTCCGAGACGATACAGTTGGACGCCATTCATACCCCCTCAGTAGACGTCATACTGGAGCTTCTGTGGCTGCAGACACACAACCCCCTAATCGACTGGACGGAGTCTTTGCCTATCTGCTGGAGTCCTCAATGTCAGAAGCATTGCTTACCCCCTTCCAAGGCTTTGACGGGAGTGTCAGTACCTGAACCAGACAGAGTCCAACTTCCAGTAGAATACGAAGACTGCCGTTTGTCAAACACATCCCGGAAGACAGAGGAACTTCCACCGCATCGCCCGTATGACTGCCCCATCGATTTGTTGTCCAGTGCCATTCCGCCTAGAGGTTGCTCATATCCACTGTCTCTGCCTGAGACTAGAGCTATGAAAGAGTATATTCAGGAGAATCTTCAGAGGGGTTTTATTCGAAAATCTTCCTCTCCTGTTGGTGCAGGCTTCTTTTTTGTAAAAAAGAAGGATGGATCGCTCCATCCTTGTATAGACTATCGCGGTCTCAACAAGATTACTGTAAAGAATCGTTATCCTCTTCCATTAATCTCAGAACTGCTCGATAGGCTACAGGGCGCCAAAATTTTTACCAAGTTGGATCTACGAGGGGCCTATATCTTAAGGATTCGTCAGGGAGACGAGTGGAAGACGGCCTTCAATACTCGCGATGGGCACTACGAGTACCTAGTGATGCCGTTTGGTCTCTGCAATGCCCCAGCCGTATTTCAAGACTTCGTTAATGAAATCTTCAGGGACCTGCTAGACCAACATGTAATCGTGTACTTGGATGACATTTTGATCTACTCCAAAAACATTCAGGAACATCGAGTACATGTTAAACAAGTTCTTCAAAGGCTACGGGAGAATAAGCCAAACTGGAGAAATGCCACTTTCAGCAGCCTTCAACCTCCTTCCTCGGTTACATTATTTTGGACACCGGACTCGCCATGGACCCCGACAAGGTCAAAGCAGTTATGGACTGGCCGTGTCAATTATCTCTTAAAGCCATCCAAAGATTTCTTGGGTTCGCAAATTACTACCGGCGGTTTATTCAAAACCTCTCCTCTATAGTGGCACCTAACACGGTTTTAACCCAAAAAGGGTTGGATCCCACACACTGGTCTCCCGAAGCCACCGGAGCGTTTGAAAAATTAAAGAAAGCCTTTCCTTCTGCTCCCATCTTGGTACACCGAGATCCAGGGTTACCTTTCACGCTGGAAGTGGATGCCTCCGAATGTAGGAGTTGGGACAATACTGTCTCAGAGGAAAAACCGTCAGGCCCACATGCATCCATGTGTTTTTTTCCAAAAAAAATTATTCTACAGAGAGAAACTACGATGTAGGAAGCCGCGAACACCTCGCAATAAAGATGGCCTTAGAAGAATGGCGACACCTTCTCGAGGGTACAGAGACACCGGTAACTATCCTGACTGACCACAAGAATATACTCTACCTTGAAGGTGCGCGTCGCTTAGGGTCACGACAGGCACGATGGTCCCTATTTTTCACCCGTTTTAACTTTCTTATATCATATATTCCTGGCTCCAAAAACGTGAAAACCGATGCACTATCCAGACAATTCCTGGTCGAGGACAGAGCAGAGGATCGTCAACAGACTATACTTTCTCCCGCATGTATTTTGTCTGCCAACACCTTTTACGTCTTACCACACATTACCAGGGCTCAACGTAACATCCCTGTAGGCCTCAAGGTTTCAGAAGGACACCTGTTCACTCCCACGAACTTCCATAGGAAAGTGATGGAATGGGGTCATGCTTCCAGGACCGCTGGTCATCCTGGCACCAGGAGAACAATTGACTTGTTAGAGCGCACCTTCTGGTGGCCAGGGATGCGCAAAGACATTGAAAAATGTGTGGCTTCGTGTCCCACATGCGCTCAGAATAAAACGCCTCGCAATAGACGGCAGGCCTTCTTCAACCACTACCAATCCCAGATCGTCCATGGACGCATCTCTCGATGGACTTTATCGTGGAGTTACCCAGCTCTAAAGGGATGGACACCATACTGGTGGTCGTGGATCACTTTTCAAAACAGGCGCATTTCATCCCACTTAAAGGTTTGCCCAGCGCGCCTAAACTCTCAGAGGTCTTCGTCAATTCCCACGCCACTGGTTGGAGGGCAAGCTGTGGTACTGCCTCTCCTAAAAGGGTATAAGACAGCTAGCCCCATCCCAGGACACTCTCTTTTGTGGTTCCATCTAAGTTCTACCTTGCAAGAAGTTCCCAGAATTCCAAGCTCTGAGTAAGTCATCTAAATTTCTCAGAGGCTAAGTGTCCAGATACAAGACTCCAGCAGCAAGAGGCGACTTGAGGGAAAAGTTGCCTGGATTATCTTGCTGTTTGTTTGCAACTAGGAAAAATTTGTTTTGTATCCCAGTTTCCAAAGTAAGTGTGTCTTTCTTCTGTATTTTGTGTAACATTATGTGTCTCCCTATTTAAGGGAATTAATTACAATTTATTTCATCACTCGTTTTGCTCTATGAAATGATCCTGGTAATTAAGGTGTTAAAAGCTTGGTCTCCCAAATAAGTAAACATGGGAAGAAGAATGTTGTTCCAGGGATTAATCCGATTGCCAATTCTTGGAGTCGGGAAGGAATTTATACTTTCCCTTATGAGATATCATTGGCTGATATAACACTGTGGTTTGTTGTTTGCCTTCCTCTGGATCAATAAGTAAGGATATAGGATAAAGTATCTCTTGTCTAAAGTTAGCATAGGTTGAACTGGATAGACGTATGTCTTTTTTCAACCTCATCTACTATGTAACCCGTCCTACACTTGCCAATCTGGTTGTGTGTCCCTCCGGGGTCGGGATATGTTTGCCTACCCTGGTGGTATCGGGTAGGGGTCCGTGCCTTCCATGGGGGGGAGGCCCCAGACGCACAAGAGTCTGTATGGTTGTCTAGGCCTCCATGTCAATCTCTTGCGGGTAGGCCTCAGAACTATATTCTCTGCCCCAATAGCAATGGTCGTTTTAGTTTGATTTTATTTAGAGTCCGTATGATCCTTGGGCAATTGTCTATTGATATTGCTAGAGTTTGTTGTTTTAGGATTTTTCAAATCATAGGATGGATAAAGATTTAGGTCTCTTTAGTGACGATCACAAGCTCCGCACGTCCATATTCTCCAGGCCACGCTTCCCCCCCCCCCCCCCCGGCTCAGTTTTTAACCCTCCCGGCTCAGTTTTTAACCTAACCCTCCGGGCTCAGTTTTGAACCCCACAACTCCGTTTTAAACCACCACCAGCTCCGTGTCCAGACAAACACACACAATACTTTCTGTGACAGGGAGATGCTGCTGCTGCTGCTGGAGAAGCCTCATGTGACAGGTCCAGGGCTCGGAAGCCAGCACATGTCAGTGGAACACATATGAATCTAAATGTGATCCACTGACTGCATTACACAGTGATTTAGTGAACCCTCGAGCCAAATCTTCGCCGATTGATCACAAGGGAACGGATCGATCGGCAACTTTGCTAATCACTTGTCAGTGTTTGAATTGCATTGATGCGCATATCGAAGGATAACGTTTTTATTTTTTTAAACGCCAGTTTGAACTGCTACGTTATATCCAACGTAGCGGTGGGAAAACATCAAATCACTTGGAGTACATGACTTCCTTGAAAAGGATGAAATCACCATTTAACCCTTCGGGTGCCCTTTTGATGTAGCTGCTATGTCACCACGTCTGGCCCCATGATGTAATAGCTACGTCATAGTAATCCTGCTGGTTTTCCTGGGGGAGATGTAATTCTGTGCTCCTGTGCAGAGCAGGACGGATCTATCACTACGTGGGATGGAAGGGAGGGTTCTCCCGTCCGTTGTGTCATCAGTGAGGGAGCGATCACCTGACCCCTCCGGCACTCAAAGGGTTAAAATAACTGTTTTACTTATTTGTGTATTGTGAAAGAAATCCTGTTCTGTATTTCTCCAGGAACATTTATGTGACAGAACCACTAACTAATAAAACATACAATGAGCCCTTAACCTAAATTACAAACCAATAAGGTGGCCAGTGCCTTGTGCACTACCGAATAATCTAATGTGAAAACTAATATATGAATTAATATATCAGAAGAATTCCTTAATGTGAGTGATACTGATAGGAATGGCAGCCAAGGGGAACCTCATATACAGTACAAGTTCTCTCAGGAAACTTGTTAACAAACAGTAAGCAAAAAAGGAGATGCAGTCCCCGGCGTAATAAAGATAATAAAAATACCACTGCCCATGTAAATGTCCCAAAAATTCAATCCTATGATGTACTCCGGGTGAAACTTCTTTAATGGTTGTCCTCCTATTTATATGAAACAAAGGGAACACACCTTTGCGCAGTGGACAGAATCAGTGGACACCTCCACTACAAAGACAAAATTGCCTACTTACAAGATGATCTCTTGTTGCATGTAGTGGATAAAAGCTGTGCTTTGGCCAACGACTCCTTCCCAAGATCCACGAACCCCACGTGGTACTTCAGCAGCCTCCGACCAGGTCCGTCAGGTAAGTTCACGCACCATACACCAAAACGATTTCCACAAAGAAATGCAAAGAGAAAAGGATGGTGCAGTACTGCAAGAGCACTTTCATTTAAAATAAAACACACAAGACGAATCACACAATGTGTCACGTCTTTCCAGTTAATACAAAGTTGCCGTCCGCAGCATGAAGCAGCAGCTCGGCAATGATTAGTTTGGCGTCCATCTCTCACAATCTTTCCTCACTGCCGCGGGGTCCCGGCGCTTTCACTGATGACGACACTGCTTTGCTCCGAGTACTCCACTGACCGGCAACGTGATTAAGCTCCTCCCTGTGCGTTTCGTGATGCGGATTTTCTCCTTTAGGGAATTATCCGCGTCACGAAACACGTAGGGAGGAGCCTAATTGCGTTGCTATACTCGGAGCATAGCACTGTCGTCATCAGAAAAGGCGTCGGGAACCCGCGGTCGCGAGGAAAGATTGTGAGTGGAGGACCCGAACTAATCATTGCTGTATGGACATTTACATAGGCAGTGAAATTGGTATTTTTATTACCTTTATTACGCCGGGGACTGCATCTCCTTTTTCGCTTAGGAACATTTGTTTTTGACTATTGAGGGCATTATAATTACTTTGTTTTCTATGGAAATGTACTGTTTTTTTTGTTTGCTAAACGTTTTTTTTTTAACTTTCAATTCACTACATTTAACCTATTAAATATGCCGATGTTGTTGGTTCACTTTCTTCCTAGGAGGGACTGTCCCCTTAAATACCATTTTCCTTCTCTGCTTCAGTTTAAATAAATCCTGAGATTACAAACCCACAAGAGTTTGTACAATCCGCCTTTTCTCCTTGCTAGCCATCCTAACAAAGCCACGTGACGTGGGGAGGAGGAGGAGGAGCTAAGCACAGAGCACAGTGACTCCTCCAGAACTCCGCCCATTAGCTGCAGCACTGGCTGGGAGGCAGACACGGACACCGGATGCCTGGTCTGCTGACGTCACAGTGTAGAGGGGAAACACACCCTGCGGAGGACAGCAAACAGCCGGCACCCCGTGTAGAAGATTAGCAGCCCCCGTCAATCACCGGGGTTAGCGGGACTTCCAACGGATTACTGCCCGGGGCAGCTGAGCAGTCCGGGGGAAACCCCAGAAGCCAGCACCGTCCTCACAGTCTCCATGCCAGCAGCAGACGTGCAGAGGGAGTGAGATTCACACTCTCCAGGCAATTATTCCTTCTATCAATATTCATTACTTATTACTTTACCTTCTTTGTATTTAGCTATTTGTGTGAGGGCAGAGCATTGTATTTTTATTGTTTTTGGTCACATAAGGTGCTGCATAAAGTTTACAAACATCCCATTGCGCCCTTTACATTTCTGTTTTCCAGCTCTCCTAAGCGCTCCTTATCCTCTCACCCCTCACAAGTCTTTCCCCGTCTTAGGAGCGCAGGGCCACATTTTCTGAAGCCTTATTTAACCAGAGCAGCTGGTGACATTATGGATAACTTTGGTTGCTGTCACCTACACTAGTTTACTGGGCAGCTAATGCCACATCTATATTCTCCAGACTATTACTGTGACCATTACCATCAATTATTGTCTTTCCAAATCCTTGCAAAACCTCCAGGAACTACTGAAGAAACAGAAATATTCAATTAATGTATCCAACCAGCAGCTTGTTAAATGACTTCACCCAATACCCCTCAAGAGAAGAGTTACCCGTCACACATGGTTTCTCTTACTGTGTTTCTGTCACGGTTGTGCTCGCCACAAACCTGGGTCGGACCGCGTGGCTGAGGTGGGGTTGTATAAGCACCAACCTTAGACCGCGCAGGCTGATCCGGATTGCGCAGTTCATAGTCGTACGTAGCAGGGTCGGGGCTGGAGAAGGTAGCATCATCAGTGGACAAGCCATGGTCAGGACTGGAGAGATCAGGGTAAACGTTATTCAAGCAGGAGTTCGGCAACAGGTAATCAGAAGTTCCCCGCCTCAGCTTAGGAGCGCGGGCGTGGGTTCTGCGCGTGCGACAACCATGGCCCATAGTATCGGTCTCAGGAAAGGATAGGCAGACTGGAGTGGGCACGCCACCAGGCAGCACTGGTAAACCAGTGCTTCAGCGCAAGAGTCCAGAGCGGCCTGTGCAAGGAGAGAGAGCTACAGACCTCAGGACTTGTAGATTGGCCTCTGCTAAGGGTAGGACAGCAGACCACAGGAAGTAGAAGGATACACAGGAGGTACTCCGCTTCAGCACAGGAACCAGGACACGGCCTCTGCTATGTAGAATGAGCAGCAGGCCCCAGGAACCAAATAGATAGGCTCTGTAAAGAAAGGACAGCAAGCCTCAGGAAACTGGGAGCTGAAGTCAACACTGGCGAGACCTCCGCTTCAGCACAGGAACCAAGACACGGCCTATGCTATGGAGAATGAGCAGCGAGCCCCAGGTACCGGTAGATAGGCTCTTGCTGTGGTAGGATAGCAGGCTCAGGAAACTGAGCTGAAGTCAACACTGGAGAGACCTCCGCTTCAGCACAAATGACAGGAACAGGCCGCTGCGTGCAACTAGCAGCCAACCTCAGGAAACAGATCTGAAGTTAACATGAAGAGTACTCCGCTTCAGCACAGGAACAGGCCACTGCATGAGACTAGCAGCCGGTCTCAGGAAACGGGGATCTGAAGTTAACATGAAGAGTACTCCGCTTCAGCACAGGAAACAGGAACAGACCTCTGCGTGAACTAAGAAATAGAGCTAGAGAGATTAGAACACAACAGAGCCAAGCCTTAGGGCTTGTGGCAGAACACTTGTGACAACCAGGAAGGGTTATGCTCGGCAGGGAAGCATTGTGGGAAAGGTGCCTTTAAAGGTCAGTGAACCAATAACAGAAGGGGCGTGTGGCAGCACTGCTTTAATGAGTGAACACAGGGTGGAGCTGCAGCAAAGATCAGGAGCAGTGTTCCAGGGCTGCATAAGTCTGTAAGGCAAGGCAAACAGCAAACTAAGGTGCGGATCCGTTACAGTTTCTATTGCTGTTTGTGTTCTGTATCCCCCTTCCTCCCACGCCCTGTATTTGCCTCCCAGGTACTGATCTGCCAGTGGTTATTTTTCCTTATCCACTTTGCCTCCTCTGTTTACCAAACACTAGATTCACTAAAGTGCAATAGCCTCAATTGCACTTTAACAGCCACTCAAGTAAATGGCAATGAGCATGTGATCACAGCAGTTCTTTGCACCTCTCCCCTCACTCCTGTCTTCTCCTCACAGCTTTGTTCAGCTGCCCGTATGTAGCCTTAGGCCTTGCCCCCGCTGCCTACTGCAGCGCCCGCTGTGGCGCCGGGCCCGCTTCGAGGGGGGGCCGCAGTGCCGTGGCGACAGTTGCTCCTGCTCTCAATAGAATTGAGAGCAGGACTCGTGACAAAGCGATAAGCCACGCCCCCCGGCGGTTCAGGCAATGAGGGCGAATCTGCCGGGTGACATCATGGCCACGCCCCTGTTACTCCCCTGCCACGCCCCCCCCCCCCCCCGGTCTCTCTTCCTGCAGTGAGCTGCAGACCGGGGCCTTAGCCTAACACGGCCTGTTCAAACAATGGTCAGACAAATGGACAAATAGGGCTGAGGAGACAAAAGGAAAAAGGATGGAAGTAAAACTTCAAGTGCGATCTCACCTTTTTATTCTCCTGCTTTAATAGTATGATGTCCTCCTTCTCTAAATCAGAGACATCAAGCCCATGCTGCCTTCCTCAGAGGTGTGCTTGGCATGATACCTTTTCATACTGACTCCTTTTAAGCTTTAAACAGCATTTTTGTATTTGATCATATATGTTCATGACCCTGCACTTGAGCATAATGTTACACTTTTCTTACAGGGGCTTGTTCCACTTTTTTTTTAGTTTTAGTTTTAGTTTTCTTATTCAAGCCTAAACAGACATTGTTACCTCATTAGACTGTGGCTCAAGGCTTTTTCAATAGTCCAGTTTCCAAATCAGTCCAGGTCATGTTATAAGCTCAGGTTGCTATTGGAACACATTCCTGCTACATCACCTTGTTACATCAACCCCACTTTATGTTTGTTTAGTTCCACCAGAAGTTGTGTCATCGTGTCAGGGACTTTTTAACTGCAACAGTGTTTTTTTTTTTAAGTAATAAGAAAGTAGTCACTGCTTTGGCCTGTAGCTCCCATTCCTTTCAAACTGTAGGTACATACAAGTGAGCCATCGTATATACATTGCTCTCCATTGACTTCTGTTGACCTCAAAAACTGTAGAGAAGAAAGAAAAGACAAGTCACATTATTAACAACTTATCTTGTATCTTTTTTCAGCTCTTCCTTTATAAAATAGACATTACTTTGAGACCTCACTAACTGTCCCAATTTTAGGTTTGTAAATTGTTCGTGAAACGAGGAAGAACAGAACCTTGTGGCGTTGCAGGACCACAGGAAAATCTACTACAGAACCTGCACAGACCTCCCCCCAGAGCTCCTGGTCTGGTATAGAGATCAATATGGGAAAGAGCTTTATATCAAGTGGGGTACGCTGTGGAAAAGTAACACGCCAGCACTAGGTAATCAGGAATATGTGTGTTGTGTCATTTTTACATCTCTATTGTCTTATTACTGAAGTTAAATTGCAAATATTGATAGATCTGCATACACCATTACGGGTCAACTAGAACTTAATATCACTAAACCTGACTTGAGTTAAAGGGCCGGATACATCAAGCTACGGTAAGCAAAAATGCCGTATTACCGCCCATATAAATGACAATAATTACATATATTCAGTGTAGGTACCTGCAAAATTTGGGTATGCCTTGATGTGGCTTGCAGGCTTATAATACTTTGGCCAAAGGATTTAACTAAATAACCCTTATTCATTCAGATTACTATTTTATTTTAGCCCAATTGGTAGGAGTGCAGGAATCTTTCTTTTTGTTTTTCTATATGTAAGGCCTATCTTTTTACCAGCAGAAAATTTCTATAGGGAGGAGCGTGGTAATATGTACAGTCTCTCATATACTTGACAAATAAACCAAAAATCTACTCGCCGAACCAAAAAAAAATCTACTCACGACCTTGCCCCACCCTTTAAAAAAAGAAATAAAATAAATTCCTAGTAAGAACTAACAACAAGATTTTTTTTTTGACATAACAGTTTATTTATTGTATTACATTTATACTTTACTACAATTGCACCTTGTTACATAGTTATGCGTGTGTGTTGAAAATGTCGGATGACATCACTACTCTAGAAAAAAAAAAGCCAGATGTGAATGACTACTTTCCTGAACCCCTTAACCAGTGTCAGGATGCCCCTGCTTCCCAATTTCTAAAGCAGCAATCCTGCCTGTGATCTTACCTGATCTGCATATATATCTTGATATCTCTCTCTCTCTCTTTCTCTCTCTCTCTCTTTCTCTCTCTCTCTCTTTCTCTCTCTCTCTCTCTCTCTCTCTTCTCTCTCTCTCTCTTCTCTCTCTCCTCTCTCTCTTCTCTCTCCTATCGCCATCAACCATGTCCCCTACCTCTGCCCACCTTCTAGACTAATGCCCAATATCCCAATTAGACACGTGGTTTTAACATTAACAAAAAATATATACACGTTTAAAACTAAACAAAAAAAGAACATTCAAAATACATTTTACACATAAAACCATTGATTATCACTGTGGATAACTAGGCCCTCTCAATTGGGGACCCAGTATCCACATAGGCGTTAAATGGTAACCCAGTAATAAATAAAATCAACAATATTAAAATACATTAATAACCCCCCTTCATTACCTCAGTGGCTAACCAGTAAGGTAATGAAGGGAGTTGGTGGATGTACCATATGATGAATGCTCTTTTTTTGGGTGCTGGGATGTGACCTTAAAGGGAGGGAATCACATTCCTTTTTTTGGAATCACATTCCATAATTTTGCATTGTTTGGGTTTGCATTGTCCCCATCGCCATTGTATATGTGTGTGTGTGTTTATGTGTATTCATATGTGTTTAATAAAATGCAATGTTTGTATGGGGGTGAATCAGTAACACAAGTACAGACCTACATACCTAGTATACCTTCACAACTGAAAATATCGACTTACTATCTATCAAAGGATTTGAAAAGATTTCTGCCACTTTAATTGTTTTTGCAGCTAGTAAGATTTCCTTTTAAATCGTTAAATTTTATGATCCACTTTAAATATATGATCCACTACATCTACCCTAATGCTGCACTGTTGTGCTAAACCCTTCATTTTTACAATGTACATCTTCCGTTTTACTTTAATCCTGAACTTTTTGTGATATGCCAACTTACCTCTCCTCCATCACCTTTTGTAAGACAGTTTGTGTAACAGTGACTTTTTTGTCTCATCTAGTACAAAGACAAGCATCAATAATCCACCCATGCCAACACTGCAAGGTTTCTTTTAGCAGTCAGGATTACCTCCTCAAACATCTGTTCAAACACCCAAATGAGTATATGAAAAAGATGAGGACAGAACAATCTTGGAACATTCCAATAAATATTACAGAAAATGTATCTTTCAACCAGTCAAGGCAATTAATAAACAATGTAACTGCTTCTCATTCCAAAAGATCTATATTGGCAGCTGCCACAGGAAAAGATCTTGGAGAAAGTGGAAAGAGTCTGACTTGGTTATCAGACCAGAACCTACAGAAGAGGACACAGACCGGGGAGAGACCAAATATATGTCAGGAATGTGGGAAGAGATTTAGTAACTTATCCAGCCTGAACAAACACAAGAGGACACACACAGGGGAGAGACCGCATGTATGTGGGGAATGTGGGAGGGAATTTAGTCAGTTATCCCACCTAAATACACACAAGAGGACACACACAGGGGAGAGACCGCATGTATGTGGGGAATGTGGGAAAGGATTTAGCCGGTTATCCAGCCTGGACACACACACGAGGACACACACAGGGGAGAGACCGCATGTATGTGGGGAATGTGGGAAGGGATTTAGTAACTTATCCAGCCTGAACAAACACAGGATGACACACTCAGGGGAGAGACCGCATGTATGTGGGGAATGTGGGAAGGGATTTAGTCAGTTATCCCACCTGAATACACACAAGAGAACACACACAGGGGAGAGATCGCATATATGTGGGGAATGTGGGAAGGGATTTAGTGTGTCATCCCACCTGAATACACACAAGAGAACACACACAGGGGAGAGACCGCATTTATGTGGGGAATGTGGGAAGGGATTTAGTCATTTATCCCACCTGAGCACACACAAGAGGACACACACAGGGGAGAGACCGCATGTATTTGGGGAATGTGAAAAGGGATTTAGTGAGTTACCCACCTGAGCACACACAAGAGGATACACACGTGGGAGAGACCCCATGTATGTGGGGAATGTGGGAAAGGAATTAGTGACTTATCTAACCTGAACACACACAAGAGGACACACACAGGGGAGAGACCGCATGTATGTGGGGAATGTGGGTAGGGATTAAGAGACTTATCAAGCCTGAACACTCACAAGAGGACACACACAGGGGAGAGATGACATGAATGTGGGGAATGTGGTAAGGGATTTAGTCAGGTATCCAACCTGAACACACACAAGAGGACACACACAGGGGAGAGACCTTTCTCTAAAGCCAGGCATGTTTAGGGATAACCAGCGACTAAGACGCTCACATAAAAGTGCACATGTGTATCTGTGTTACGCTTAATCACAATGAAAAGTGATTTAAGTTTATGGTGCATAAAACAAGTATTTTAAAAGGATAAAGTTATAACTTTTTAAATGCTGGTTATTTGTCTCATTCTTATTGCAGTTTTATGTCAAGAAAAATGTTGTTCTTAATAATGTTTTATATTTTCATGCTGTTGGTTCTAATAAAATGTGCATTCCCCATTATGCTGAAGCTGTCTATAGTCTCACTTAGCTGCGAATGAGAATAGTTGCGCCGTGAACACTTGGCCACCGGCATTAGGCCGCAGATGGACCCTCCGCCACCAGCTGCTTCTAATGTATGTTTTATTACTATTTTAGGTAGAGATTTAATTTAAGGGGGTTTAGGGTAAGGGCTTGAGGTAGGGATTTTTTAGGTTAAGGGCTTAAGGTGTGGGGTTTTAGGGTAAGAGGGGGATTAGGATATAGGGGACTAATGGTAGGGGGTTTAGGCACTTACCTTAGTGGCTAAGCGGCCAGTGGTGAGGTGAGTCATGGCGAAACAGCCACGACCTAATGTCCTAGATTGTCCTGTGAATACTGAGGTGGAGGAGAAAGATGGACATTAAAGCAGCTGCCTTTACGAATTGTATGTCTAGGGTGACCTAGACCTTATTGACGTGTAGATTGGAGTACCTTCTTTAAGTCTTGATCATTTAATAGGATATGCCAGTGTGTCCAGCAAATTTTGAAGAACAATCATCAATTATGTATCGTAGGCTTTAAAATAGAGGGTACACTAGAAGTTGTGTCGATAAAGAATACTAAAGAGCTAAGAAAACAGCACGTCACATCTTGCTTTATTGAAGCACTAGCCAGTGGACCGAGATAAATCCGATTTCGAATAATTGGGACATATAGTAGTGTGAAGTTTAAAAGGCACTCACGACACACTGGAATATCCTATTAGAACATCAAGACTTAAAGAAAGTACTCCAACCTACACCATCAATAACCTATTGCCTTCCCCAAAATTTGGCTGATACTTTGGTGCACAGCCATTTTCAGGGCCAACAAAGAGAAACATGGCTAAAATCTAAAACTGTGGGAACGTTTCGCTGTGGCACATGCAAGGCATGCACTTATGTCAATTGCTCTAGCAACATGTACATGTGGCGTTAAATATGTTGGAAAAATGTCTAGACAGTTCAGAAGGAGACTCCTCGAACATGTCAGTACCATCAAGAACCATCATGATACCCCCATAGAGGTAACTCACCATGCCTAACTTTCCATTGACTTAATCATATATCCCTTGGAATAAGGAAATGGGATTTAGATAATGCTTTATTGAAATCTGAAGCAAAGTGGAAATATCTATTGGGAACCCAGACACCACAGGGCCTTAATGAAGGTTTTGCTTATACAGCATTCCTATAGTTATATGGATCTCATATTAACCCTTTAATATCCATTACCATTGATAAATCATTGCTTATACAAAGATTTCTTTATATAACACAGTTACTGAATCTTTGGTATCTTTTCTGTTGATTCCTGGCTTTGCAAGATTCAATCTGAAAAAAAACAAGAATGTTACTAGTTTTAATTTTGAACGATATGACAAGTTGCATTTTGCTGTAAATAGTCTGTCTGCAGTATTACTGTTGGTTATAAACACCTTAGCATTTTGAGCATTGTTTGGAATCTAAATACTATGGGGGCTATGCACTAAGCTCTGTAAAGTGGCTTTAAGAGCGGAAAGTGCTTTGCGAACGTGATATTCCGCTCAGCGCGATTCACAGAGCAGCGCTAACAGGCACTTTCCATTCTTAAACTGACTTTTTTCCTGAAATTTTTCTAAGTCCCACCAAACCCGTACGATCAGCTAAATAAGCTGATTTCTGCCCTTCTGCGGGATTCTCTAAGCTACGCTAAGAAACCGTTCTTTAAAAACCCGCCGAACAAAACCTGCCAGCCCAAGGCAGGCGGAAAAGAATCAGGACTTAGAAAATTTTTTGCAGGCACACCATCCATACAACAGGCCGGCGGGTGTCCCCGGCTGACTCCGTGGGAGTCGCAGAAGGAGCCCGGGTGTCCCCGGCTGACCCCGCGGGGGTCCGGGTGTCCCCGGCTCACCAAGCGGGGGTCCCCGCATCCGTCCCAGGGTCCCCGCGGGAGTCCCGGGGTACCCGCGGGCCTGCGGTACCAATGTTGTGCCTCCAAAAAAATAAACACTATTTCTAACTAAATACACCCCCCTAACACATACAATACAGTAATGGGCAAAATTACTATTATCCACATATGGATAATAATGCATTTGCCCATTTCAAATACATATAGATTACAATAAATACAATAAATACAGTAAATACATATTACACTTACCTTTTCCAGGCACCCACGATGAAGGCCGTCTTCATC
Source organism: Ascaphus truei (assembly GCA_036426205.1). Classification (NCBI taxonomy): domain Eukaryota; kingdom Metazoa; phylum Chordata; class Amphibia; order Anura; family Ascaphidae; genus Ascaphus; species Ascaphus truei. The sequence goes on along the minus strand of WSYH01000798.1, from coordinate 146,815 downwards.
CTCATTTTCATCCTATTCATGCCCCCTCCGCTGCTGCAAAACATACAAAACAATCAAAATAGCCAATGTAATGTCCCCTAACCCCTTAATCACCTTAGCGGTCATTAACCGCTGCAGTCATTAAGGGGTTAACCCACTCACCCACTACACGGGAGGCCTAAATACCCTCCCCCACTACCCATCCCGTGAGGCCTAACCACCCTCACCCACTACCCAGCCGGGAGGCCTACACACATAACCTTGGGGACAATGCCCCCTTCCCCCACCCCCAGTATCCACAATAAAAACAACACACAGCCCCACAAAAAACATCATTATATTTATTAAATACATAACCCACCCCCTGTGCCCCCCCCATAAATACATGATTTATTATTTTACATACAGGGTGTCCGTAGCCTCACAGTGGCCCAGCAAAAAGTTTGAAACAGGGTCTGGAGGCCTAAGGGTGGTCCCCGCCAGGCGCCGTGGTCTACCAGGTAGTCTCCTCGGGTCACCGTGGGCCACAATGGGGTCTCCACGGGTAGGTCCGCGGGTGTCTGGGGGGCCCCAGGTCAGACCCACAGGTGTCTGAGGGGCCTCGGGTGGTTCCCACAGGGGTCTGGGAGCCCTCGGGTGGTCTCCAGAGGTCCCCGCAGACCAAAGAAAACAACCCTGTATGTAAAAAAAATAAACCTGTCCTATACATTTAAATACACCCCCCCCCCCCACACACACATACAGTACAGTAATGGGCAAAATAACTATTATCCAGATATGGATAATAGATTATTTGCCCATTATTAAATACTTAAATCAGCAGAAATAAGAGGAGTTCTACTTACCCCCTGGCAATGGTGGGCATCCGGGCATCAAATGGCCACCATTGGCCAAAAAAAAACATACCAAATATTTTCAAATGCCAGTTAACCCCTTAATCATTTTAGTGGATAATAACCGCTCTCCATGGGCTCTCCACCTTGTGTTGTATGCCAATTGCCCAGGCACAGACTTCGGGGAGAGGAGGTAATTGCAACAGGACACTACTACAGCTTGAAGCCAGACTCATCTACAGTTTGGGCACATTGAGCCCACAGGGTCTAAATGAGGACTTCAGATTAAGCTGTTTCCTGTAATCTACACACCTGGCCCATTGTGCTGCTTGCTGATACTAGGATTCATCTTCAACAGCAAAACCAGCGCATACTGCCGCGGGGTGTCAGCCAGTTAGCCGCATTTTCTCCATGTAACTAATCCCTAATGGGTATTGAGGAGCACAGCCCCACTATGTTGTTTGCTGATACTAAGAATCTTTTCCACAGTATATACTGTATATGCTAATCATGGACATCAGCCAGCCAGATACTATTTAACACAAATAATGATTCACTACAGAAAGAAAAGGAGTGATATTGGCCTTCATTTGCATTGGATGATATTTCACGTAGTTGCCACATTGTTTGTGCAAATTATTATGCTTTGATGCATTGTTTCACTTTCTATGGATGTTGTTGCATTACCCATATGTATTTTGTGCATTGTAGCATGTCAGGCACCTCAGGTCCCTTGCAGTCAAGATCCACCTGTGGCAATGTTTGCTGAGAGCGAGACACACAGCATTTATTCTGCCTTCAATTTATTACTAGTTTCTCTATGTGACAGTGTCTGCATTATATGTTTATGTTGGTATTTAAGGTGTCGCTTCCTGACAGGATACATAGTTATCAATGCATTATCATTTCTTACACTACGCATTATGTGTTCTATGGCTGAGTGCTTTCAGCATTTATATACTGACTTTTTTGTTTATCCAAATTATTATGCTTTGATGCATTGTTTCACTTTCTATGTATGCTGTTGCATTAACCATACGTATTTGGTGCATTGCAGTGTGTCAGACTCCTCAGGTCTCTTGCAGTCAAGATCCACCTGTGGCAATGTTTGCTGAGAGTGTGACACAGCATTTATTCTAATTTATTACCAGTTTCTCTATTTGATATTGTCTGCATTATGTATTTATGTTGGTATTTAAGGTGTCGCTTCCTGACAGGATGCATAGAGTCATCATCGCATTATCATTTCTTACACTATACATTATGCATTATATGGCTGAGTGCTTTCAGCATTTATATACTGACCTAGATTCCAGTCAGCCACGTCATCCACATGTGTGTATATATGTTTTATTCCCTCACATATTTTTGCACATTTACGGTGAGCACATCACGTGTCTCACATGTTTCGCTTCACTTTCAGTTACAATGTGTATTTTGCACGTCCCTGCAATAGTTAATCTATCCAGGTATCAGCTCCAGATCAGTTTAGTCCATGCGCACTCTCTCCGGTTATCCAAGATATCGCTGGGTCTGGCAGACTTATGCAGTCTCTCAGCATTAACATTAGGCAATCCCTGAGCCTTTTGCACATGCTCAAACACATATCTGGTAAACAAATATAGAGTTAATGTATTAAAAAAGGCCACTCTTTACCTGCTGATACTGTGGATGCATGACACATAGGCAGGTGAGGCTTATTAACTGTGATTGGTATTGTTGAATTGCACTTGGGTTTGGGATATATATATATATATATATATATATATATATATATATATATATATATATATATATATATATATGTATTGTGCACTGCATTCAATTGCACCA
>WSYH01000798.1:110038-144165 GCA_036426205.1 Ascaphus truei | reverse complement strand
GACCTTGAAAAGGTCCCACTGGGGGACCGAAACGTTGGTTTTTGTGTCTTCTATCAAATATAGAAAATGTATATTTTACTTACCAGTGCTGTCCCTTGATGTCTTGTTGCAACACGGTTCGTATGGTGTATATTATATATATATATATTATATATTTATATATGACTAAAAAGGAGGGAGAGTAGGGTCAAAAGGTGCACTCAAATGCTGAATTATGAAAAATAGAAATGACTTTATTACAAAGAGTATAAAAAACACAAAAACAGACCCACACAATTCACAATGTCAGATCGCTATGCGACACAGCATTCAAGAACATCAAAAGAGGTACAATTTGTCTGATAAGAGCCAAGCAGGGTAACAATATATCATTACAATATAAACATAACAGAACTAGGGAGAAAATATTTCTCCCAAGTAATGTTTACTGAGATCGCCGATCCAGAACAAGAGTAGTCAATGAATATAAATGGTAAGTAGATAAAGACCACAGAGAAAATTGGATATATTGTAGTAAAATGTACATAAACCTCTTAATGACTATGAAGATAATTAGACACATAGCTAGAAATACATACATTTTGACCTTAAATTATGCTGTAAATCACTGAATAAAGTGATGCCCAAATTGAGCTCACCATGTAAAATAAGTAGCAGCAGTGGTAGATCTAAAGTCGCACTGTAGCCGCTCATACGTATAAAGTCCCCTGAGATACAGAGCTCAAAAATAATGAGCTGGTGGTGTGTGAATAACACAGGGACATATAGCACTGCTGTGTGTGGTTGCACCGGCACTGGGGAAATCCAGTGATAAATACAATACCAGCTTTACTCAGTCAGGCAGCAGGAGAATCAATGATAAAGACCAAAGTCTTGCAGTGGGACATCAACAGTAAAACGGAGGAAAGTCTCACGCAGTATGGTAAGGCACACGGTCACAGGATGGAGGGGTGCTGGCACAAGCTCTGCTCCAACGGCCGTTTCGCCAAAAGGCTTCTTCCTTCTCGGGAGCATACAGTGTCAGCATAACCAACACTCTTAAAGGGCTCCGTTTTCCCGCCAAAGTTCCACTCGTGACCAACAGCCAATAAGAAATTCTGAAAAATAAACCGTGTCAGCTGTTGCTATGTAAGTGAGCAGAAATTTGGAGGCAAGTACCTTAAGAGACAGACATAAAAAGACACAGGAAGTGGCATAATGGATTAAAAATCAGCATAATTGCTAAGCAGAGTGTTATAAAGCAAGGAGGCATGAATAAAAAATATAAGTAAAGCTAATTTAAAGAGTGATTAAATTGACAATATCTTGAAGAATGCCATAATGGCATTATACTAAGTTAGATACCAAGTATTGACAATATACACAGAGACATAAAATATTGGAGGATCAAAGGAGAGAGACTATAATCTGTGATTGGACTTAATAAAAGATTTCTAGGGAAAGCAGGGAAGTTACATAAAACAGACAGAGTCTCTAAATGATGTGAAAGCTAAAGGAACATTGCAAAACTGAGGTATCATTTAATCCAGTTGGAATCATGGTCCCCTAATTTATATCCATCTCTGCATTCTTTTTGGCAGTAGGAGCCTGCTCCAATTACCGCCTAGCGGGATGCCTATTTGATTTTATCAATGGCAAAGGCCACCAGGGATGAGGGGTCAGAGTTGTGCACATCTCACGAAAATGGCGTGCCACACTGTTGATTTTTTGAAGCACGCCAGGTCTTTAGTTGCATTTAAGGTTACTGGTGTGAGCTCCAAAACCCTTACAAAACGAATTCCCTGGTGGTCATGCCAATGTAAATCAGACCGCAGGGACAGTTTCAGATGTAGAATGACATTCTTGAGATTTACAATTTAACAAAATAAAAGATTCTGAGTTCTGGTGCCTTTAGAGTTATGAAAGACTCAGTCTCTTCATGTGTCCTACACGCGGACAATGTCCACATTTGTAAACCTTTAAGTTTACTTGGTTGAGGAAAGTAACTTTTGGGGGGGGGGTGTTGTAATGACTCTGACCAGTAGTTTTCTTTAAGTTTATGGTGCCTCCTACTAGTGAGGCTACACTCTGTACGCCAGAATAGCCCGAGATCTTGATCGTCCAAAAGTATGTCCCAGTGTTTTTGAAGGATGTTTTTGAGACGGTTCCCATTTATTATTGTAAGTTCCAATGAACCTTATGTTTTAGTTGGTGTTGGGTTTAGGTTTAGGTTGCAATAGAGGTTGTCTTTAGTTTTTTGACTGTTGTTAAGACCCCGTTTTGGCCGATTGGCTATAACCCCCTTGCCTTAAATCTTTTGCTCATATCATGGATGTGGTATTAATGTCTCCATAGTTGAGCAATTAACGGGCGAGTCTGATAAATTCGCCATTGGGGATGCCCCTTATCTGATGAGCAGGATGAAAGCTGCTGGCGTGCAGTAGGGTGTTACAAGATGCCGTTTTAGGAACAAATGTCAGTCACTACACGACCATCGAGTCAATGCTAATACTGAGTTCAAGAATTTAACATTAGTAGTACTCGAGGTGTAGGTAGCGCTGATGTTATTGCGTTGTGGATTGAGAACATCGATGAACTGGTTGCAACTTAATGCAGCTTGCCTGCCTAGAATGAAATATCATCGATGTACTCAACCACAACAGCGATGGGACGTGTACTCATTGCTTCAGAAAAGACTCTTCACGTTTCCCACCCCCTGATAACCGCGTGGAAGATAGAGAGGGTGCTTCCTTCCCCCCCGCAGTAAAGATGTCGCATAGAGGGGCGCACATGTTTGCACCCCTAGCCTTCTCTTTCTGTAAATATAAGTATTTTTAAACTAAAAATAATTATGTCTTAGTTACAAAAAGTCCAGATAGATGTAATTAATGTATTGCGTAAATTGTACTCAGTTCAGCATTGATATAATAATTATTGTTGTGGCAAAGATGCCATCTTCATGGCGATACCAGTAATATACTTTCAACGTCACAAGTGCTAATATAGTTCGTTGTCAACAACAGACGTTATCAAGATCCTTGAGAGTATATCATGCTGTCCCGAATCCGAAGGGTAAAGTTTCTACAGATGGAGCTGTAAAAATTGCATCAATGAAACGCTTATGTGGCTCACACTCCCTCCTTAACCTGAACCATTGGTCTTTCTGGGGGTGGGAAGATTTGTTTTGGATCTTGGCATAAAGATATAGGTCGTGTACTTGGTACTTAGTAATTAGACGTCATAAACGCCTACGTATATACAACCCCTCAGTCAATGCCTCATGACCAGAGCATGCACAGCTCTTTTCCCTTGCAACTTGTAGTAGGGTCCACCACCTGCAATTTCACCTATAACAACACTGTTTGTTCGAAGCTGTTTGAATTGCCTCCGCTTCATATAAACCTTTAGGCCATAAACAATATTGCCTCCCCCTTATCGGAAGGCCTTACTTATTATGTCCTGGCAGAGATTGAAGTCTTTAATCAATAATGACTCACCATGGTCTTTCCCTAGTAATGTTGACTTGAAACCTGCAAAATCAGATAAATCATTAATATCACAACACGGATTACCTGTTGGAAAACTACCTCCAAACCTGTGATACTATTGCCTGGATAGGAGTGGCAGAAGACAGATGTTGTTTGCCTTAAGTTAACACGACCGAGTTCATTGGTACAGGGATCACCAAATCTGTGATCTTGCAGGACGGCAGGGGAACCTAAGGATGCCATAACTTTCCCCCCAGATTCTAATAATTCCTCCTCATTAAAGGGTTTTAAAAAACTTTAATAAGAATGCTTGTGAAGCAGAAGTTTCCGCTGCAAAAAAGGCTGGACATCCTTAATCCATTCAAAAGCGTCACAAATAGTGTGTGGGAGTCAAAACGATAAGCCCGTCGAACACTGATCTGAAATTGACTGAGCGTTGTTTCAGATGATTAAGGCACAGCAGGGGTTTTACTTTTCCCGTTTGATGCTTGCCTCCTTCTGGAACTTGTAACCAAACTGGTCCTGTCCTGTCCCTTAGGCTTCTTGCTTCCCCCCCCCCGTCCCTCCGCCTCGTCCTCCTCTCCTGTGCCCATTGGTCCCTTGGTAAAAAAGGTAATCTGATCCCGTATGCCGTAGATGCTGGGATTCACTGTGTCAACAATCAAGGATATCCATTTCTGATGTACGTTATCCTGCTGATAACAGAGTTTCCTCGATTTGAGATTCCTCTTTTTTCTTTCTTCCGGGCTTTTTTCTTGCGGTAGCCCTGTTTGGAATGGCTCCATTTATAGACTTTAGCCTAATCTATATCCATAGTCCTCGATCAAATTTACATCTTAACTTTTTTCTCAATTTTCCGTTTCACCGTCATATTTAATCGAGTTCAATTTCAATTTGTATCAAAAAAACTTTATATTCATATATTCCATATCCTTACGTAAAGAATCATGTCAGATGTAGTTTCTGTGTAGACCTTGCCTCATCATTAACAATAATGTAGATGATAAGTTCAACAGAAACAAGTGTTAGATAGCACATCCCAGCGTTCCTTTCAGACCAAGGTCATTAAAAGCGAATGATGGAAAGTTTTGTATTCTGAGGCCTCCTAAGTATCCTTTTATTAAAATCTAGATAATTACATAGTGGCTTATTTTATATCCAACCGACTTCTTATCTTTTCCTCATTAATAACGTAAGTTCGCCTGATTTGATCCTGGTCTGAAGTCGACACGTTGCTGATGGTCAAATCCCAATATTGTCAGTAATAGAGAATCCTGATGCAGCCATTAGCAAGACGCTTAGATAGACATCTTCTTCCGCAAAGTCCCATTAGTAAACATTTATATCCACTCCCTGGGTATGATTGACACGACGCACCGGAACATGACTGAAAGGCCAGTCTAATTTAGTATATGGGGAACCACATAAGATGCCGCAGATCTATAATCAACCCTGTGTGATTAATAATCAGTTAACAGAATCATCAGGTAAAGGTAACCCTACACAAAAATGGTGGTGCTAACTCGGACCCAAGGGTAATATATTACTAAAAGGAGGGAGATGTAGGGTCAAAACAGGTGCCACATCAATGCTGAACTTATGCAAATAAGAACTTGACTTTATTAACAAAGAGTATAAAAAAACAACAAAAGAACGACCGCACACAATTCACATGGGACAGCATGTCAGCTCTATGCGACCAGCGTACAAGAGAACAACAGAGGCAGTATCACTTGTTTCCTGGACTAGAAGGCCAGCCAAGGGTAATCAAATATCTAAAGGACTTACGAAATCACTGACGGGCACCTATATACGAGAGAACTGGCGAGACCCCGCGGAGATAGTTGGACATCTGGAGACTAGACGCGGGCCTTGCGGCGGCCGAAAGCCTGACCTCTCCCTACCTGCTTCCAATGGCGACAAGAAGCACATAACAAGGAAATATATATGGTAAATATAACACTAACAGCAAATCTGGAAGACTATATTTCCCAAGTAATGTTATTTTAACTATCCGCGATCAATCAGATGCATGAAAATGTAAGTAATAAGCACCAACGAAAAAAAACAATTGAAATACGTATATGTCATACGTTGTGATAAGAATACACAACTAAAATAAATGATTTTTGTGATAAAAATTCTGACCGCTGAATACAAGTATGCCCAAATTGAGCTGCACATGTAAAATAAGTAGCGAGCAGTGGTAATCTATAAAGTGCACTGGTGAGCCGCTCATACAGTATAAATCCTCCTGATATACAGAGCTCAAAATAATGTCATGGTGGTGTGTGGAATGAACACAGGGACATAGACCTGCTGTGTTTGTGGTTGCACAAGGCACTGGGGAAATTCCAGTGATAAATACTCAGCGTTACTCAGTCAGCGCAAGAATCAGATGATAAAGACCAAGTCTTGCATGGGACATCACATTACATAAACGGGAGGAAAGTCTCACGCAGTACTGGTAAGGCAACCGGGTCACAGATGTGAGGTGGTGCTGGTCACAGCTCTGCCTCCTACGGCCGTTTCGCCAAAAATGCTTCTTCCGGTGCATAATACAGTGTCCCATAAACAAACACTCTTCAAAAGGGCTTCCGTTTTCACCGCCAAAAGTTCACGTCTGTGACCAACACCCGGGCAATAAGAAATTTGAAAATAGAACCGTTTCAGCTGTTGCATGTGAAGTGAGCAGAAAGTTGGAGGCAGTGGACTCCTTAAGAGACATGACCATAAAAAACACCAGGAGTGGCATAATGTTGATTAAAAATCAGCATACATTGCGAAGCAGAGTGTTTATAAGCAAGGAGGCATGAATAAAAACTATAATAAAGCTAATTTAAAAGAGTGATTTAATTGACAATATCTGGAGAATGTCCAATGAATGCATGATACAAGTTAGGATACCAATATTGACAACTACACAGAGAAGCATAAAATCTGAGGCGGATCAAGAGAAGATGATACAATAATCTGTGATGAACTTAATAAAAGATTTCTAGGTTCAAGGAAAGCAGGGTAAGTTACATAAAACCAAGACAGAGTCTCTAAGATGGAGTGAAAAGGCTACAAGGAAACATGAAAACTAGTAATCATTTAATATAATACCAGTTGGAATCATGGTCCTAATTGAATATCCATCTGCAATTCTTTTGTCAGTAGGAGTCTGCTCCACATTACACTACCGACCGTCTAAGGCGCGGATGCCCTATGTTGATTTTACAATGGCAAAGGCACCAGGATAGGGGTCAGAGTTTGTTGCACATCACGAAAATGGCCGTGCCACACTGGTGTGTTTTTTTGAAGCACGCACACAGGGTCTTTGAGTTGCATTTTTACAATGTACTGTGTGTGCTCCAAATGACCCTTAACAAACAAAACACAACGAAATTCCCTGGTGGTCATGCCAATGTAAATCAAGAAACCGCAGGGACAGTTCAGATGGTAGATCCATTCTTGGATTTACAATTTAAAATAGCTTTACTTATATTTTTATTCATGCCTCCTTGCGTTTAACACTCTGCTTAGGCCAATTGTGCTGATTTTTAATCACATTATCCACTGTCCTTGTCTTTTATTTCTGTCTCTTTAGAGGATTACTGCCTCCAACATTTTCTGCCATTCCACATGCAACAGCTGACACGGTTCTTATTTTTCAGAAATTTCTTATTGGCTGTTGGTCACGAGTGAACTTTTGGCGGGAAAAACGAGCCCTTTAAGATGGTTTGTTTATGCTGGACCTGTATGCTCCCAAGAAGCCTTTTTGGCGAAACGCCGGTGGAGCAAGACTGTGAAGCACCACCTCCATCCTGTTGACCCGTGTGCCTTACCATACTGCGTGAGACGTTCCTCCGTTGTTACTGTTGATGTCTCCCACTGCAATACTTTTGGCGTATATCATCTGATCTCCTGCTGCCTGACTGAGTAACGCGGATTTACACTGGATTTCCCATGCCTTGTGCACACCACACACAGCAGTGCTCTATGTCCCTGTGTTATTCACACACCACCACTGCTCATTATTTTTGAGCTCTGTATCCCAGGGGACTTTATACTGTATGAGCGCTACCATGACTTTATAGATCTCCCACTTCTGCAACTTATTTTACATGTGCACTCAATTTGGGCATCACTTTATTCAGGCTGGATTTCCACAGCATATTTCAGGTCCAACTGTATGTATTTCTAGCTATGTGTCTAAGATTCTTTCATCATCCATATAGGTTATGTTACATTTACTACAATATATATCCAATTTTTCCTCTTTGTCTTTATCTACTTACACATTATATTCTTGCTATCGTGTTCTGGATCGCCGATCTCAGTAACACATTCTTGGGGAGTAAATATTTTTCCCCTAGTCCTGTTAGGTTATATTTGTAATGATATCATTGTTACCCCTGCTTTGGCTCTTATCAGACCAATTGTACCTTCTTTGATGTTTGTACACGCTGTGTCTCATAGCGATCTGACATGTGAATGTGTGGGTCTTGTCTTTTGTGTTTTTTATACTCTTTGGTAATAAGTCCATTTCTATTTTTCATAAGTCATCCATTTGAGTGCACCTTTTTAGACCCACTCTCCCTCCTTTTTGTATCATTATTCCTTGGGTCGGTAGCACGCCCCAGAGGGTTACCTTTTAACCTTGACCCTTTCTGGTTAACGATTATTTAATCACACAAGTGATTTTGATTGCGGCATCTATTGTGTGTTTCCATCATACTAATTTGACTTGCCTTTCATCATTTCCAGGTGCCTGCTCAAATCATCCCGTGGATATTAAATTTTTATATGGACTTTGCTGGCAGAGAGTCTAAGCGTCTTGCTAGCTGCAATTTTCTCTTATTACTGACAATATTGTGGATTTGCGACAGCAACATCCCGTGTGACTTCAGACACAGGATCAAATCAGGGAACTTACGTTATTAATGGGAAAGATTAGAGTCGGGTGGAATAAAATAGCCCTATGTAATTTCTAGATTATAAATGATACCTAGAGGGCTCAGAATACAAACTTTTCCATCATTCGCCTTTAATGACCCTGGTCTAAAGAACGCTGGAATGTTGCCTTAACACTGTTCTGTTTGAACTTATCATACATTAATTTTAATGATGAAGTGCATCTCACAGAAACTACACTCTCTGCATTGATTCTTTACGTAAGGATATGGAATATATGGATAAAGTTTTTTTATACAATTGAAATTGAATCGTAATATGAAGGTGAAATCGAATTGATGAAAAAGGGTAATTTGATCGAGACCTATCTGATTATAATAGGTAACTTAATGGAGCCATTCCAAACCAGTCACCGCAGAAAAGAGGAATTTCCTCAATCAGGAACCTCTGTATCAGCAGGATCTACTACCTCATAAATGGACTCCTCCTTGATTGTGACACAGTGATCCAGCATCTACGGCCCGGATCAGTTTTCCTTCTTTTTTATCCAAGACCAATGGCCACAGGAGGAGGGTGACAGGCGGGGGAGCAAGAAGCCTAGGGACAGGACCGATTGTACAAGTTCCAGAGAGGCAAGCATCACGAGTAAAACCCCTTGCTGTCGTTACATCTATCTACAAGCGCCATCCATTCAGATCCAAGTGTTAGAACGTGCTTATCGTTGCTCCCACACACTATGTACGCTTGAATGGATTAAGGATGTTCACCGCTTTTTGCAGGAAACTTCTGCTTCACAGCATATTCCCCTTAATCCTACTGAGCGAGAATGTATTATGAGCTGGAGAACTGTTCTTTCATCCTTAGTTCCCTGCCGTCCCTGCAAGAATCCATATGTGGTATCCCTGATACCAATGAACTCGGTCCTGTGTCTAACTTAAGGCAAAATCTGTCTTCTGGGCCTCCTAGTGGCCAGGCATAGGCCACAGTGTAGGTATTTTCCCAACATGTAATCCGTGATATAATGATTTTCTGATTTGTGCAGGTTCAGTAACATTATCTAGGCAAGAATGGTTATCAATTAAGAACTTCAATCATCTTCAGACATAAGAAATTAAGCCTTCCATAGGGGGCAATATTGTTTTTATGGCCTAGAAGGTTATATGACGGAGGCATTCAAACAGCTTCGTACAAAACATGTGTTATCTGGGAATTGCAGTGGTGACCCTCTACCATTCAAGGAAAGCTTGACTTGCTCTGTTCATGAGGCATTGACGAGGGTGTAATTACTAGACGTCATGATGGACGGTCGAATTACTAGTACCCCCGCCCCAATACGTTTACACACGACACTATATCTTCTGCCCAAGACATCCACAAAATCGCTTCTCCACCCCCTCAGGAAACCCAAGCGTATCATGGTCATAGGAGGCCTATGTGAGCCCATAAGCCGTTTCATTGATCTTTTTACGCTCATCTGTGATAAACTTAACCTTCGTCATCTTCAGGGACATGCATGATAACTCGTCAATGCTTATAAACGGTGTTTGTTGAACACGAACAACTATATTAGCACCTGTGACGTTGAACGTTATATACTTTGTACCGCCATGAGATGGCATCTTTGCCACAAATTCTTTATATCCCTGCTGACCTGAGTACAAATTTAACGAATACATTAATACATCTCCTGGATTTTTACTAAGACATATATTATTTTATTTAAAAAATACTATATTTTTCCGATCGACGGAACGGCTATGGGTTGCCAGTCATGTGCGCCCTCCTTATGCGAATCTTTCCTGGGTGGTGGGAGTTAATGAGGTCTTTTCTGAGCCATAGTGGTGTACAAACTCCATCTGCTTTGTGGTATGATACGCGGATGATAGTTTTCATTCTATGGCAGGCACTGCATAATTTGAAACAGTTCATCGATGTTGTCTCATCACACAGCATTAACATCAGCTCACCTACACTACGATACTTACTAATGTTAAATATCCTTGACCTCAATATTAGCATGCCCTCTGATGTCCGGTAGTGACGACATTTTCCGTAAAACGACATCTTGTAACACCCTACTGCACCCAGCGCTTTCAACCTGCTCATCAGTAGGGCTCCCCATGGCGATTTAATCAGCTTCGCCGTAATTGCTCAACTATGAGACTTTATTACCCAATCCATAATATAGCAAAAATTTAAGGCAAGTGGTTAGAGCCAATCGGCCATAAAACGGGGTCTAACACAACAGTCAAAAACTAAATGACAAGACTCTATTGCAAACCTAACGCTAAACCAACACCACTAAAACATAAGGTTTCATTGAACTTCACAATAATAAATGGAACAGTCTCAAAAACATCCTCAAAAACACTGGGACATAACTTTTGCAGTCAAGATCTCCGGGCTACTTTCTGGTGACGAGAGTGTAGTCCTCGACTAGTAGAGAGCACCCTAACCTAAAGAACCTACTTGTCATGGATCATTACAACACCCCTGCCAAAAAGTTACTTTCCTCCACCCAAGTAAAACTTAAAAGGTTTTCTACAATGGTGGACATGTTCCGCTTTAGAGACACATGAAGCAGACCTGAGTCTTTCATACACTAAAGGTCCCAGGAAACTCAGAATCTTTATTTTATTAAATTTAAATCCCAAGATGTCATCTACCACTCTGCACTGTCCTGCGGTCTGATTTACATTGTGCATGACCCCGAGGAATTTCGTGTAAGGGTTTTTGTAAGCGCACACGTAACATTAAAATGCAACTAAAGACCTGGTCGGTGCTTCAAAACATCACCAGTGTGTCACGTCCTTTTCTGATGTGCACAGCTCGTGACCCCTCATCCCTGTGGCCTTTCCATTGAAAAATCACATAGGCATCCCGCGCGTAATGTGGAGCATTCCTACTGCAAAAGAATGCAGATGGATAGTTATTCAATTAGGACCAGTGATCCGACTGGTTAATTTTACTCAGTTTTGCAATGTTTCTTTTAGCTTTTCACTTCATTTAGAGACTCTTCCTTGTTTTATGTAACTTACCTGGCTTTCCCTAGCAAATCTTTTTATTAAGTGCTCAATCACAGATGAGATCGTTTTTCTCTCTCCTTTGACCTCCATATTTTATGTCTCTGTGTATATTGTCAATACTTGGTATCTAACTAGTATACTCATGCCATTTCATTGGCCTTCTTCAAGATATTGGTTCAATGTTACATCACTCTTTAGAATTAGCTTTACTTTATTTTTATTCATGCGCTCCTTCTTTAAACCTCTGCTTAGCAATAGGCTGATTTTTAATCACATTATGCCACTTCCTGTGTCTTTGTTATGTGCTGTCTCTTAAGGATTACTTACGCCTCCCAAATTCTGCCACCTTCCACATAGCAACAGCTGACACGGTTTCTATTTCAGAATTGTCTTATTGGCTGTTGGCACGAGTGAACTTTTGGCGGGAAAACGGAGCCCTTTAATAGTGTTTGTTTATGCTGACACTGGGTATGCTGCCCGGAAGAAGCCTTTTGGCGAAACGCCGTAGGAGCGAGCTGTACAGCACCCTCCACCTGTACCCGTGTGCCTTAACCGATACTGCGGAGACTTTCCTCCGTTTTAACTTTTGAGCCCACTGGCAAGACTTTGGTCTTATCATCGATTCTCCTGCTGCCTGACTGAGTAAACGCTGGTATTGTATCACTTGGATTTCCCATGGCCTTGTGCACACCACACACAGCAGTGCTCGCTATGTCCCTGTGTTATTCACACACCACCCTGCTCATTATTTTGAGCTCTGTATCTCAGGAGACTTGATACTGTTGAGCGCTACCAGCACTTGTATAAGATCTCCACTGTCTGCTCACGTATGTTAACATTGCAGGCGCAATATCAGTTTAGTCCATGCGCACTCTCTCCGGTTATCCAAGATATCGCTGGGTCTGGCAGACTTATGCAGTCTCTCAGCATTAACATTAGGCAATCCCTGAGCCTTTTGCACATGCTCAAACACATATCTGGTAAACAAATATAGAGTTAATGTATTAAAAAAGGCCACTCTTTACCTGCTGATACTGTGGATGCATGACACATAGGCAGGTGAGGCTTATTAACTGTGATTGGTATTGTTGAATTGCACTTGGGTTTGGGATATATATATATATATATATATATATATATATATATATATATATATATATATATATATGTATTGTGCACTGCATTCAATTGCACCACCTTGAGAAAGGTCCCACTGGGGGACCGAAACGTTGGTTTTTGTGTCTTCTATCAAATATAGAAAATGTATGATTTACTTACTATGTAATTAATTAGATTATAAAATGATATCTAGAGGGCTCAGAATACAAACTTTTCCATCATTCGCCTTTAATGACCCTGGTCTGAAAGAACGCTGGGAATGTGCTCTAAACACCTGTTCTGTTGAACTTATCAATACATTAATTGTTAATGATGAGGCAAGTCTCACAGAAACTACATCTGCAATTGATTCTTTACGTAAGGATATGGAATATATGGATAAAAGTGTTTTTGATACAATTGAAATTGAACTCGATAAATATGAAGGTGAAATCGAATTGATGAAAAAGGGTAAATTTGATCGAGACTTATCTGATTATAAGTTAGGTAAAGTCTATAAATGGAGCCATTCCAAACCAGGCTACCGCAAGAAAAAGAGGAATCTCAAATCAGGAACCTCTGTATCAGCAGGATCTACTACCTCAGAAATGGACTCCTCTGATTGTGACACAGTGAATCCAGCATCTACGGCAACGGGATCAGTTCCTTTTTTATACCAAGGACCAATGGGCACAGGAGGAGGAGGACGAGGCGGGGGAGCAAGAAGCCTAAGGGACAGGGACCAGTTTGGTTACAAGTTCCAGAGGGGCAAGCATCAACGGAAGTAAAACCCATTGCTGTCGTTAATCTATCTGAAACAACGCTCAGTCCAATTCAGATCCAAGTGTTAGAACGTGGCTTATCGTTTGCTCCCACACACTATTGTGACGCTTTTGAATGGATTAAGGATGTCCAACTTTTTTGCAGGAAACTTCTGCTTCACAAGCATTTCCTTAAAGTACCTACTGAGGAGGAATTATTAGAATCTGGGAAAGTTATTTCATCCTTAGGTTCCCTGCCGTCCCTGCAAGATTCAGATGTGGTGATCCCTGATACCAATGAACTCGGTCCTGTGTCTAACTTCAAGGCAAAATCTGTCTTCTGCCCTCCTATCCAGGCAGTATCACAGGTGGAGGTATTTTCCAACATGGTAATCCGTGATATTAATGAGTTATCTGATTTTGCAGGTTCAAGTAACATTTCTAGGCAAGAATGGTTAGCAATTAAAGAACTTCAATCTCTGCCAGACATAATAATTAAGCCTTCCGATAAGGGGGGCAATATTGTTTTATGGCCTAGAAGGTTATATGAAGCGGAGGCATTCAAACAGCTTCGTAACAAACAGTGTTACAGGGAATTGCAGGGTGACCCTACCACCAAGTTCAAGGAAGAGCTTGACGCTCTGGTTCATGAGGCATTGACTGAGGGTGTAATTACTAGACGTCATTATGACGGTCTAATTACTAAGTACCCAATTACACCGACATTATATCTTCTGCCCAAGATCCACAAAAACCTCTCCCACCCCCCAGGAAGACCAATCGTATCAGGTATAGGAGGGCTATGTGAGCCCATAAGCCGTTTCATTGATGCATTTTTACGCTCATCTGTAGAAACTTTACCTTTGTATCTCAGGGACAGCATGGATATACTCTCAAGGCTTGATAACGTGTTTGTTGACAACGACACTATATTAGCCACCTGTGACGTTGAAACGTTATATACTTGTATCCGCCATGAAGATGGCATCTTTGCCACAAAATTCTTTATATCCATGCTGAACCTGAGTACAAATTTAACGAATACATTAATACATCTCCTGGATTTTGTACTAAGACATAATTATTTTTTATTTAAAAATACTTATTATTTACAGATCAGAGGAACGGCTATGGGTGCAACATGTGCGCCCTCCTATGCGAATCTTTTCCTGGGGTGGTGGGAACGTGAAGAGGTCTTTTCTGAAGCCAATAGTGAGTACACGTCCCATCTGCTGTTGTGGTTGAGATACATCGATGATATTTTCATTCTATGGCAGGGCACTGCATTAATGTTGCAACAGTTCATCGATGTTCTCAATCACAACAGCATTAACATCAGGCTCACCTACACCTCGAGTACTACTAATGTTAAATATCTTGACCTCAGTATTAGCATCGCCTCTGATGGTCGTGTAGTGACTGACATTTTCCGTAAAACGACATCTTGTAACACCATACTGCACGCCAGCAGCTTTCATCCTGCTCATCAGATAAGGGGCATCCCCAATGGCGAATTTATCAGACTTCGCCGTAATTGCTCAACTATGGAGACATTTAATACCCAATCCATAGATATGAGCAAAAGATTTAAGGCAAGGGGTTATAGCCAATCGGCCATAAAACGGGGTCTTAACAACAGTCAAAAACTAAACAGACAAACTCTACTGCAACCTAAACCTAAACCAACACCAACTAAAACAATAAGGTTCATTGGAACTTACAATAATAAATGGAACAGTCTCAAAAACATCCTTCAAAAACACTGGGACATACTTTTGGCAGATCAAGATCTCCGGGCTATTCTGGGTGACAGAGTTAGCCTCACTAGTAGGAGAGCACCTAACCTAAAGAACCTGCTGGTCAGGAGTCATTACACTACCCCTCCAAAAGTTACTTTCCTCAACCAAGTAAGCTTAAAAGGTTTCTACAAATGTGGACATTGTTCCGCATGTAGACACATGAAGCAGACTGATGTCTTTCATAACTCTAAAGGCACCAGAAACTTCAGAATCTTTTATTTTCTAAACTGTAAATCCAAGAATGTCATCTACCATCTGAACTGTCCCTGCGGTCTGATTTACATTGGGAATTTCGTGTAAGGGTTTTGGAGCACACACGTAACATTAAAAATGCAACTAAAGACCTGGCGTGCTTCAAAAAAATCACCAGTGTGGCACGCCATTTTCGTGATGTGCACAACTCTGACCCCTCATCCCTGGTGGCCTTTGCCATTGATAAAATCAACATAGGCATCCGCGGCGGTAATGTGGAGCAGCTCCTACTGCAAAAAGAATGCAGATGGATAGTTCAATTAGGGACCATGATTCCAACTGGATTAAATGATTACCTCAGTTTTGCAATGTTCCTTTAGCTTTTCACTCATTTAGAGACTCTGTCTTGTTTTATGTAACTTACCCTGCTTTCCCTAGAAATCTTTTATTAAGTCTCAATCACAGCTTATGGTTCATCTCTCCTTTGATCCTCCATATTTTATGTCTCTGTGTAGTATTGTCAATACTTGGTATCTAACTTAGTATAATGCCATTTCATTGGACACTCTTCAAGATATTGTCAATTTAATCACTCTTCAAATTAGCTTTACTTATATTTTTATTCATGCCTCCTTGCTTTAGAACACTCTGCTTAGCAATTATGCTGATTTTTAATCACATTATGCCACTTCCTGTGTCTTTTTATGTCTGTCTCTTTAAGGATTACTGCCTCCAAAGTTCTGCTCACTTCCACATAGCAACAGCTGACACGGTTCTATTTTTCAGAATTTCTTATTGGCTGTTGGTCACGAGTGAACTTTTGGCGGGAAAACGGAGCCCTTTAAGAGTGTTTGTTTATGCTGACACTGTATGCTCCCGGAAGAAGCCTTTTTGGCGAAACGGCCGTAGGAGCAGAGCTGTGACAGCACCCCTCCATCCTGTGACCCGTGTGCCTTACCATACTGCGTGAGACTTTCCTCCGTTTTACTGCTGATGTCCCACTGCAAGACTTTGGTCTTTATCATCTGATTCTCCTGCTGCCTGACTGAGTAATGCTGGTATTTATCACTGGATTTCCTCAGTGCTTTGTGCACACCACACACAGCAGTGCTCTATGTCCCTGTGTTATTCACACACCACCACTGCTCATTATTTTTGAGCTCTGTATCTCAGGGGACTTTATATGAGCGCTACCAGTGCACTTTATAGATCTACCACTGCTGCTACCTATCTTACATGTGCAGCTCAATTTGGGCATCACTTTATTCAGCTGATTTACAGCACATTTAAGGGTCACAACTTTATGTATTTCTAGCTATGTGCCTAACTATCTCTCATCATCATTAAGAGGTTTATGTATATTTACTACAATATATATCCAATCTTTTCACAATGCAGCGCATATTAGTCTTCTGTCAGGCAAGGTCACTGTGAACAAGTGGGCTGCGCAGCGCGAGAGAGACGCGCGAAGGGTAACCAATCTTGTTGGAGAACTCTTTTGGTGGGTTGATGAACTTTCTGAACTCCGAACTGCGGAGAGTCAGCTGATTGGCTGAAAACCAATCGTGGTGCGAGACTCTGTATAGAGGAAAACGGAGCTTGGTGGGCGGTGGGTGAGCGAGAGAGGGAGGTGAAGGGAGGAGGTAGGCGGGACTCGTGTTGCGCGAAGCGAGGTTGTCAGTGACGTCGCTTAGGTGAAGGTATCACCCGGGCCCGAGGTACGGATTCCCCTGTCATCGTAGGGTGTCTGGTTTTGTACGGACGGCCTTAGATGGTAGGGAATTTCCCACTTAGTGGTGATTTTGGCTGACGGAGCTGCGGCGCCATCTTTATTGTAACAGACGGCGCTGCAGAAGAATGACGGCGAAAGGCGGAGCAACCGCTAGGACCCGGTTGTGGAGCGTGTGGTACGCAGTGAACCGGAAGGTTATCATTGTTATTAATGTGCACCTACACCGGTCCACCAGGCGCTGATCCCGCCAGCCATTTCCACAACAATTGGGCCACTGTGCAAATCATGGTACCATACCTAATACTGGCTATAAGACATTACTCCCTGGGGGGGGGGGGATCTGGCAGAGCCACCTTGTACAGCGACATTATCCCTAATACGGTGTGGCCGAGCCTTTTTTTTTTTTTTTTTTGGGGCGAAGAGCCACAGACCTGGTCGAGGGCGTTCTAGTGGCCCAGCATCAAAAAGAATGTCATAGAGGAATTGTTGCTGCATGCCTCGACATGCGCTGTAACCAAAATGCATAGAGAAACCACCAGGCCTTCTATGTCCCCTTCCAATTCGGAACGCCCATGGACCACTTGTCCATGGACTGTATCGTAGAGTTGCTGGTATTTAAGGGGATGAACCCCATCCTAGTGGTCATAGATCGCTTCTCTAAGCTAGCACACTTTGTACCATTGAGAGGTCTTCCCAAATTTTTCCAAATTAGCCGATGTCTTTGTCAAAGAGATTTTTAGTCTGCATGGAGTTACCACAAGCCATCGTTCTGTGATCGAGGTCCCAATGCACTAAAATGTTGGAACGTTATTTTACTTACAAAACAGGGAAATCCTACAATCTTCCTCGGGCTACCACCCGAAAACCAAAAGTAGACAGAGAGCAACCAAAAAGTCTTGGAGCAATATCATACGCGGTTGTCTTGACACCAGGAGACTGGCTGATTCCTCCCTGGGCTGAATTTTGCACACAATAACCTGTGCACGAGTTCACCATGGAGTCCCCATTTTTAATTAATTATGGGTTGCACCCATCTCTTATGCCCCCATTCCAATCCTGTATGAATCCTGGTACCCAGGCAACGGATAACAGGAATGTCTTTAAGAGATCTTGGAGTAGGATCCAGAAAATCTCAGGAGAGCAACCTCTAGGCAAAGATGCAGGGCTGACACCTTGCGCCAAGATCCCAGAATACAACCCTGGAGACATGGTCTGGCTATCATCAAAAACATTCGCATCAAAGTGCGCATGTTAAATTGGCAAACCAGGTTCCTCGGACCCAATTACTGTCCTAGAAGGTAAACACCAGTGGCATATCGTCTACGTCTCCCAACATCCTGAGGATCTACCCCCTCCTCCTCCCAAGCATTCCACATTTCATTGCTAGAAACCTGCTGTCCAGAATTCTCATTTCATGATCCTGTTTTGCCGCCAGACGCCTCTCCTGTTCAGGGTCAACAAGAGCATGAAGTTCCAATCTATCATGGACTAAGGATTCTAGAGGAGCAATTAACAGTTCTGGTGCACTGGAGGGGTATTGAAAACCTTAAGAACGCTCCTGGGTCCTCATACCATTTTTTATCACCCAGACTCCTAGGGATTTGACCAGAGATCCCTCTCAAGCGCCTGGAGGCGCCGGAGGTCGCTCCTGAAGGGGGGGGAGGTAACTGTTTTTTTTTTTTTCCTTTTTTTTTTGTTTTTTTTTTAGAGCATCGGGGAGGACATGCGACCTGGTGGTTCCCCGCTTACTCATTGATCCTGCCACTCCGGTCTCCCTGCCGGCCAGGACGCCTCTCCTAAGGGACAGGCCGTCATGCGGGGCATGCGGTGCACTCTGCCACAGCGCCGACACCATCAGGAATCGCGCGCATGCGCGGAGCGACTATCGGTCAGGCACGAGACTCGCGCTAGCAGCCTACATCACAGTACTTCCCCACACCTCCCTGGATTTCGGAGCGGCCAATAGCGCCATCATTGCTGAACACCTCCACACCCACCCCCACCTCATTGGTTGCCTTCTCCATAATATGCCTCAGCGTGCCCCACTGGCACATTGGCTGAGCATAAATCAATATGTTAAAGAGTGTTCCATGCTGTTGCCTCTGAAGACTTGTCTTTTCTTGTTGTTCCTAGCTCTTGTTCCGACCCAGGCTTTCTATTGGACTCCGCTCTTCTCTACTCCTAATACAGGCTACTCTAGACGATCACCCACCTCGCGAACCATGACCTCAGCCAACGTATTCGATTACTCTCCACTCTCCAATCCAGACCACGGCCTGCAACGTCCACGAACTCACCAACCCCGACATCGCGCAAGTATTACGACAAACTTACCTCTCCAATCCTACATCGATTCTACTACTTTCAAAGACGAGTACTCTGGCTGTGGGTGGCATTTATATCTACCCCACCTCGCCCTAACGGTCCCGCCTTGTCTGTGGAGAGCACTGCCGTTACAACACCATTGAGTGTGCATTATTCTGTATCCAGGTCTTGTACATGCGCATTATCACCATGTCTATATTCCTTGGAAATTTAGGTTTGGCACATTACTGCTTTCGAGAAGGGACTGCACCATTAAATGAATGTGTATCAATGAGTATGGCATCTACGCTACATTATATGAGGCATTTGAAAAGGTAAAGCAACAGATACAGTATACGTGACCAAAAGTGAAAAATACAACTGCACTCCAGATAGTGAAGTAATAATAATCTAAACAGAATAAAAATCAATATATATTGGAGTATTTGGGAGAATTTATTTGATTGGTTTATTATACATAATTTCATTAATTGTTTGTCAACGATTAGCCAAGAACACGTGGGATGTCGTTGCATGATCTGAGCAGAGCAAAAATCTGACATTGCATTTATACACATCTGTAACTGTAACATGCAGAGATGTGGACATATATTCTGCAAGGTCGTCTTAGTGTGGTTGGGATTCCAAGGAAATGGAGTATACCGTTCCTGAATGCCCAAAGTAGAGTTTCAGGAGCTTCCTGCACTGACGACGAACCTTGAAGTTGTGGTTACATAAATGAGAAATGTCACATGTACAGTAAACTGGGTTTAAATTAAGACATATATAGCAGGTCTCCCCCCTTGGTAGCTATTGGCCAGTAACCCTTAAACCTTAGCCAGGTAGTAACCACTATGGAATTAGGATTTAACCGTCCACTACCCACTCAGGAGGCCAAAACACCTTCCCCAGGGAATACTGTATTGGATGTCACCATCACACAACACATTACAAAGTCTTTTGCTCATTGTGATGCAAAAAAAAAAAATCCCAATGAAAAAAAATAGACATAAAATATAAAACAAAACACTATTAATACACCATGAGCCATTGTGGTTACAGTACCTAGCCATAACGAGGTTCACAGATAAACCACATTGGCAATGAATGGCACAACATTTAAAAAAAATCCAATTAAATAAAATACAAGAAATGTGTTTCTTACCCTTGACGGGATGAAAGCTTTCATCTTCGTATCCAACTGCGGCACCAACAACTCTTAACCAACGAACCAATGTCATTCACTTGAAGAACAGCATGGGTAAAGAAGTCCATTGATTCCTCAGTTGCCATAAAGAGAAGTCCACAGTGAGTAGATCTTATTTTCTTTCTTCATATCTTTTTCTTATTCTTGTTTTTAACCGGTCGGTCCAGGAGATGTTGCCACACCATAGTCTTGCGTAAAATGAGATGGACACGGCCTTATATAGGGCCTGTGTTTTCACATTTACAGAATAAGGTATACCTTTAACCCCTAGAGGTCTAACATAGATAAAGACTTGCCCAGCTTTCCATAAATTACACTGTATTTGAATAAGACTAATATGGAAATAATTAATAAGCGCCAGTTGTGTGATTATATACTGGTTATAATATTTATATGGGTTTTAACTAGTCCCTATGGCCAATTAAATTGGATTATAGGGGCAATGTTTGTATTCATTTTAAGGTTTATTTGGATTTAATAAAACACAATTTTTAACGAAAAATACTTTTTTCAAGAAACGTTTGTAATTTTTTTTAGATAAATGAGAATAAATATAAATACTCTCTATTAAATGGAATATTCTCTCTGATCTAATTATTGAAAGGGGTTATAATTATCTCATTCTAAAGCGGTCAGTTATGTATTTGTTAATAGATTGTTAAGGAATTTGTTGAATAAGTAGTGATTTCATCCAGGTATAAATCATCTTTGTGCTTTTTTGTATACCGTTTATCCCTCCGCCTATTCTATTAAACAGCCAAAAAAAAAATGCCGCTAGAGCACTGTGAAAATAGGGGCTGGAGGCTATCTTGGAGGGTAGTGATCTCCCTGCCTGCCGAACAGTGTTCCCAAGGGATTCTGATGATCTTATTGAGCTACCATAACATCGGTGGGTCATCACGGAGAACCGGAAATGCGAGCGCGCGCAAGCGCGCGTCTCGGCAGCTTCACTCCAGTGCAAAGGGACTCTACCTTGTTGAACAGGCCCAGCCCAGAAGAAAGCAGCGAAGGAGACATCACAGTAGTCTATAATGCTGTGTCTATGTGCTGGGTGGACAGTATAAAAATTTGAGTGGGAATTTTTCCATTGAGTTTTTTTAACTGTTTGAATAAAAATGATCTGCACCATTGTAGGGTTGGTGTGCTCTTCTAATCCAATACAGTATCAATATTATATGCCACTGAGAAACAATCCCTGGCAATACTCTTTAAAGGAGAAGCACCTACCACGTTATGAGCATTCACCCGAACTAATGCTTTTGGATAAAAATAAGTTAAAAAATGCTAGATGTCTAATTCTGTTGGATTGTGATTGGCATTTCTAGTGTTTTGTGGCAATGATTGATGTATTTGCCTTTGTAATATTCAAATTGTTTTTAATACAGCTCTAAAGTAAACAAACAATCCAAAGAAAATAAAAATAAATACCTTGTAATCCTCCACTCTAAATTGAGACCCCAGAATGAAAAACTGATTAATCTTGTGGAACATGTTAAAACAACCTTTATTATATACAGATGCAACTGTGGTTTGGGCCAAATACTGAGGAATTCAATGAAAATGTTGGGGAAAAAACCTCAGCATAGTCCATAGGGATGTCTGTAATGGCCCATCGGATTAACACAGTGGTGATACCTGCAGTTGAATGGGGCTCACGCTGTGTGACTCTGACGGGTTGGAGTTCCATTCAGAACACAGGGAACCCCACTATGTTAATCTAATGGGCCATTGAAAGCATCTAGGACTATGCGACAGAGTGTTTGCGAGACTGCTTGGGGAATTTTCCTCAAACACTGGCAACTCAAAACGGGGCAGTGCATTCTGTACCTACATAATGTTACACACTGAAATGAACATATTTTAATACATTTGTCAGATAAGAAGGGGTGTACTGTCATCCCTGCTTGCTAATTCTTTATGTGTTTCTTAAATAGGGAGGGGGGGACCACTGAGGTAGAAGGGGACACAGAAAAAATACATAGAGGCGTATTGCTGAAATAATGTGTTAAAAAATGAGTAACTCTAATGGTTCTACTAGAATGAGTGGTAACTCAGCGAAAATCACAATCAGATGGAAAAGGGGTATATGATGTACCAAATCCGTCTTTTAGAGTTTGTTCATACTCCGGAAAGAGAGAGAAAACACACACAAATAGTGCAGATGCCGTACAGCAATATCAAAAGTTATTTATCAAACAATAAAGCTCTCAGATTCACAGCTTAACAAGAAGTAAAGTCCGTTTGAGGCTTAAAAACAATATGACAGGGACTCCTGAATGCAAGGTGATGTTGCGATCTCACCGCTCCGCGTCTGGTGGGATGAGTGTCTGGCAGATCACTCCGGTTACGGCTGCAGGAAAGGTAGGACCAGACCTAATTGCCGATCCACTCGTTTGTTTACACGAGAAGAATCAAGCGTTTTTTCGGGTGCCAGCTTTTTGTAAGGAATCATAACCCCCACCAATCTCAAGTTTATATCCACCATAGGTGCTGGACATTATTTGTGAAAGAACTTAAATATTCCTCCAAACCTATCTTTAGTGATTCCATTTACCACTATTAATTGTTATTGTTTATATAAATAAAGAAAAGTTTATACTCATAAGAATACTTATACGACTTGCTCAGGGGTAACAGCCATCTCTACCTTTACTAAACTCTGAATGCTAGTGTACCGATCACTTACAATTTTGTATGAATTACATTCTTACTATTAAGGTATCTAGAGAGTGCACATGTACTGTTACTGGTGTTTCTAGTTTCCCTCCTTTCTTTTGGGAGAGCGACATTTCGCCTTTTTGTTGGCATACTGAGTGAAATATATGGCTTAGAAATGATTGACCGGAAAAGCAGTATTCAGGGCATATTAGTTGCCTGACATTATATCTAGACTTTCGGCCAAATTACTATGCTAGTGGACAAAACAATACTACCATATACTGGAATGCTTACAGGACGGTTTATTGGAGCCAGTAAAATATTGAAGAACAGGCAAGTTTAAAACATTTTGTGATCCAGTACATTTGTCAAAGAAAACCAAGTTTTGGTGCATATCTTATTAAGTTAAATAAAAACGAATGTTATGAATGTCGGGGGGGTATTATTCGGAAGCATGAACCTCCGCAGCACTAGTGAAAGCAGACACTAGCTCTGGAGCGGCAGATTTTTGCTTTTCGCCATGCCTCCGAAGACACTAAGGCTCGTCCAAGGGGGAAGCGCGCTCGACACGTGAAGGTCAGGAACTTGGGCAATTCTGGCCAGCTAGTTGGCGACATGGGGTGGAACGTGACTGTCACAGGCACATGAGCGGTGCGCCCTCATGGCTGAACCACGCACATGACCAGGGCAAGCCACAACAAATACAAAATATTTATCTCATAAACATCGCGCTCTGCACGTTTACGTGAACATACAGTGCGAAGCATTCTTAGACAAACAATTACTTTAGCAGGATGAGTCTGAGTTTTTGTTAAATATGTACCGTTTTAATACAGCGTCTACAAGATATACGTACACTATACACATAACAATAAAAGATACTATTTTAATAAATAGATTCTTTTCATGTATGTTTTAAAAAGTCTTGCTAAAAACAATACGTGGATGATACTTCAATGTTTTTAGAGATTGCTGATATAATCAGGAACTAAATTGTTAGATGATCTGATGCTATTTACGTGCTCACTTTTAGAGATAACTACAGTAAATTAGGAAATTCATGAGGTATAGATTCAACTGATCAGGAGGAAACTTCCTGCAAGGTAGAATTTTACCTAAAATTGAAAATCTCATCTGGATTACAGTTTAACAAGATTTAACAAAATATTGCTAACATTTGTATTGTGTTTCAACTGTATGCCCACTCAAATATTTAAACCACGCAACCACTTATGTTTAATTTCAATCATAGAACAATCAATATCTTTGTGAGCTTAAAAGATATTACTGTAGTGTATGTTATATTTGCTCTGTTGTTCAACACACTTGAAGATGTGACTGTGCTTGTACTGCTATTTTGTTTTACTGGAATTGAAATTGAATCAGCAAGTCTCTGGAACATATGCAATGATTGTATTTAAAAAAAAAATACATTTCTTGTTAGTTACAAAAGTTAATGAAAAAAATTAATATGAAATAGCCCCTGTAGTCACCCCCGGGACATTACGCCAAAAAGCACATTAAAGTGGAAATTAAATAATAGATATGAAGAATGGGATGCCTTTGTAAACCCCCAAGAAATTGAGAGAAAAAAATAAAAAGAGATGTAAGGAAAAAACAGATGAGCCAAAAATGAGTACAAGTATCTAAATGTTACCTTTGTATCTCCATTTAAAAATACATTTATGACTTTCTTAAAGCTCTAAACTCCTTCAACCTTCACATATTTCAGCTCTGATCTCTCTTTACATTCCTACTCGCTTTGCTTACGTTCAACCAAAAGTTGTCGTAATCGTTTGCCACCTTAACCTTTACAGCACTCCTTAAACTTTTCATTAATATGTCCAATAGCTATGAGCGCTCTCCCACTCAAATTTGATCAAGCCACCTTCACTCCACATTCCTAGACCAGCTGAGAATGTCACCTCTTAAAAGAATATTTTGTAAATGTTCTATACATCTATACAAACTACAGATCCACTTGACCTCCCTGACTGTAGTTTTAATAATGCCGCAGTACGGTCTTAATGATGTCTGTAAACCTCTGAATTTTTTCATTCTATTTAGATGTAAGCTCTTGTGCCCATTACCATATTGCTAATATCAGTTGCCACTTTTTGCACTTGACAAGAACCTTAGGGTCGAACGTGGATGCTTTAATAAATCTCTTTATTGGAAATCCGACGTGCCAATCTACTTCCTTTTGTATGCCGTGGGATTGGATGCAGCCGATCGTACATTGATGGGAGCACGGTAATTGTATCACTCTGGTCATATTGTGGTGCTGCAGCATGTATCTTGTTAAAGCACTTATGTGTATCCCCATTGTTTGTATTGAATTACCTTGTATGTAATTTTATAAAGTGCTGCCATACATTGGCCCAGATGCACCAAAGCCTCTGTTAAAATCAGGAAAAATAATGTGACGTTAACTTAAATAGTAATGAACTTTATTTTCCGAATTTAATGGGTATCCACAAAGATAATAATATGAAAAATGTGCCTGCACAGAAGCAGTATTGTAGTGATGAAATTTCTTAGACGGGTATATTAATAGATAGTAAGAAATACAATGCCACATGTGCATTGTAAAAAATCTACATGCGACCAATTAACGCACAGGCATACAGTTGTGTACTGCATGGCATTTACCTCAAGTAACACACAGTGCACGTCAAATTATAATAAAATACAGTACACGGAGGAAAATTTTCACCATATTAGCCCGACCCTACAGGTGGACATGACTGAGAGGTTCCAACTCTGCGCAGATGCTGTGAAGAACAGGAGATGTCAGGGAATCCCTGACTGGGTCTGGTTGCTCTCATTCCCAGTCTACAGTTCCCAACGGAAATACTGTTTGCTCTGTCCTGACCTCAGATCCTCTCTGCTGTTTGTTTCCTCGAACATGTCCTTGCTTTTTCCTGTACTTACATAAACGTTCCTCTTCCTGCTATCAGGGCCTGTTTATACTGATACTACCTGTACCTGATACTGCCGAGCCCTGCCTCCAAGCCTGCACTCCAGTCATGCTGACTATCCTTGTTGTGGTTCCTATCCTTTGTTTCTGTTTGTTATGTCCTGGATGCTTACCTTGAACATTCTGACTATGCCCTGACTATGCCTCTTGCTGCCTGCCATAGATTTTTGCTAGGACTCTAACTATAACCTGTGCCTCCTGCTTTCATGTACTGGGATTCTTTTCTACAGCAGCCACCCCTTGACATACATGAAATTAAAAAGATGGGGAGTGGAGATCGGATCAATGGTGTTGTGGAAAAGCCACTCAAAATTATTGCGGGAATGTATCCACGAAAAAGTACTTGGAAAGAATTGATGGACCAAAGGCACCCCGCAGCTGAATCAATGCCATGGGGAATACTGTCCAAAATGGGACTTGCCTAAAGAAACAATCGGACAGACAGCAATAGAAGCCTGAACGAAAACTGACCATGCTCGCCAGATCGGGCAGATGAGGAGGAACACTACCACAGCTAATCTCCAATACGAGACATGGATGATGGAAGGCCATCTCACCTTTCCAGTATTAGGACTTCCATCACTGTGGATACTTGCAGATCTTCCATAGGAGAACTTGATGAGTAAAAATAGATATACAGTGTATATCAATGTAAGTATACATGTAAAATGATACACTACTGTACCTTGTATATCACCACATTGCAGTTTATTTTGCCTAAGTCACTCGCACATACTGTACTGTATGGTACAAGTGACTGGAAGTTATAAACAATAAGATCAGTGTATATTTGACAGACTGACATAAAGATCTCATGTCTTCTAGTATATTAAATTCATGCCCTTACATATACAGTCCACATATTACATACTGTACAGTATACATAGAGTATGAAAGAATAATTAATAACGTCTTTTAACTATATTCACAAAAGGAGGGTAAATAATATTTTTATAATCATATTAATAGACTTATTCAAAGGGATCTCAACAGCTAAAGAAATGTATGTTTATCAACAAATAGTAATTGTTATATGTTACCAAAACTGTAGTAATACATTTGTGTAAGCTAGTATGTACCTTTTTCTGAAGGACCAATCCATTGAGGCACTGTGAAGTGGAGGAAACAGCACATTTGGAGTAAAACAGTCATTTAGCCTGTGCCTTGCTGAGGTTTTCCTGTGAAGAGTAAGAGTATGTTGCTCCCGCTTCCTCACATGCCTTGACCACCAGCTCCATCACCTGCCCTGCTAACACAGCTCCATCACCTTTTGCTTCAAAGAGTTACCACACTATGAAGATGCTCTGTTGAGCCTTTGTGACCAGTCCATCCGCAGTGGGAATTCAGGATGCGCAGTGCAGTGCTCAGATACACAAAGATTACTCATAATCTGACCATCTGTAATTGTAATTTCCAGCACTCATGCCCAACTGAATCTGTCATCATAATATAAATATAAGAAAGTTTTGTCCTTATGACTGAAGCGGAAAGGGCTACCAGAGCAGTGCACCCAAGAATGTGAGTTGTGGATAACTGTGAACAAACCATCTACTGGCTCTACTTGAATCATTGGCAAACATTCTGGGTTCTCTGTAATGATGCCACTCCCATTGTTCCTCCAACCACTTCCTCCTGCTTACTTCCCTATTCCACCTAGGACATACTGTAAGTGGCCCAAGTTTCTGCCTAAGGGCATTGAAGATCACCCACAAAGGGGGAGATACAGGAGCTATGGGAACACCTGGAGGTAACATGGAAAAACACAAAAGACAGGAGTCAGAAAGAAGGACAGGGGAAATATGCAGGACTATATATAAAAAGAGAATAAAGTGACTCCTGGAGGGTCTATGCAAACTAAGCCCAGAGGAAAATTTGCATTCGTCAGCGGTTTAACCTAGCCATGTTTTTGGATGTTAACCTCCACTGCATGCAGGAGGAAGGACCGACTCCATGGCGATTATTGTGAATGCCGCCACAACAATTGAAACTAATAAGGACGGCTAACTGGGCGAGACACGGCTGCTGGCGAGAAGCTGACCGAAGCCGTCCCCTGCCGAGATTTGTCTCAGCAGAGAGAGATCCACTGTCTCTCGGCGAAACATCGGCACATTAAAAATATTTTAAATACAATTTTATTCATAGGTACATTGTGCAGGGGATCTCAGGGCTGAACCGCATTGTTTCATGTCCGGGGCACCCCCATGCTCTCCCGAGATACAGGGCCCGTTCTGAGGTGCCGGTTCCCTCTGCATTTAAATGTCGCGATCACGTGACTTTGGTATGTTGGTATGTAAACAAACAGAGGGATACCGGCACCCATAAAGAGGCTGATCGGCGGAAGCAGGGCGGTACCCGTGACTAAAACAAAGCGGTTCCAACTCCAGAAGGACCCTATGCCCACATCTACAGATATGAATAAAAACGCACATTATCAAATAAACAACTTACCTTTGAGGATATGTGCTATGGTAACGAAGCCGCATGAATGCATTTTTAATAAATAGTGTTACAAGTTGGAGCAGGGGGTACCATGAGGAAACCCACCATTGATTTGTGGGACCAGGGACCCCTGCACTTCCCGAGTTACAGGCCCACAGTACTGACATGCGACAAACACTTATGAGCAAATACCCAGTAATGTAACTGGCCAGATACCTGGAAGGCGGTGCCGCTCCTCACCTATGACAAGCCCCCGTTGCCATTTGCTTCCCAGCCTGGGTTCTATGACCGGTGATGGGCGGCCTGATCTGTTAAATGCCTAATGATTAGGATCTGTAATAGGATGCCATGCTTGTTTGTTCTACAGCTGCGCATTACATTCATGAATTGTAATGCAGCTAGTATAGATAGATACTATATGTGCAGTATTGCAGCCACGGGGGAAATTGATATTTAAAAATGCGTCAAATGACCTGCATGGCGGAAAATACCTCAATGACACTC
This sequence comes from Ascaphus truei, assembly GCA_036426205.1. NCBI lineage: Eukaryota > Metazoa > Chordata > Amphibia > Anura > Ascaphidae > Ascaphus > Ascaphus truei. The sequence goes on along the minus strand of WSYH01000798.1, from coordinate 115,099 downwards.
TGGCAGAAAACAGTCGCAAACTAATACACCCGGGGATACCCCCGAATTCGTGTGGGACTAGACCGAGCTTCGAAATAAAGTGTTGTCGCCAGTGTATGTGTCATAGGGTGGCAGTGTCGCCGCCATCTTATACGTCCATTACGTGACGTGCCCGCCCCTCCCGCCTACCCACCAGCAAGCCATGAAACAAACGTACCGTTGGGGCCCAAATACCCCTTCACCCACCCCCCGCACTATACACAATAAAGAAAAGAAAGACGATCACAACAGCCCACACGAAAGAACTAAAAGCAAAGAGGCCGAGAGGAGCGAGAGAGTATAGGATAAGGTGGATTATATGATCATACTATATAGAGATATATTATAATCATTATCTTAAGTACTTATATATCTCATAGATATATTTTTATAAGTTGTTATTAGGATTACTGGGAACACAGCAAAGATGCCGCATCAAATCACCTTGGTGCACGCCATCCCTAAATAATCAGTTAACCAGAGGTCAGGTAAAAGGTAACCCTCTGGTGGTGCTAACCGACCAAAGGAATAATAGACTAAAAAGGAGGGAGAGTAGGGTCAAAAAGGTGCACTCAAATGCTGAATTATGAAAAATAGAAATGGACTTTTAACCAAAGAGTATAAAAACACAAAAGACAGACAACACAATCACCATGTCAGATCGCTATGCGACACAAGCGTAAAACATCAAAGAGTACATTGGTCTGATAGAGAGCCCAAAGCCAGGGTAACAATATATCATTACAAATATAACATAAACAGAACTAGGGGGGAAAATATTCTCCCCAAGTATGTTTACTGAGATCGGACGATCCAGAACAAGAGTAAGAAATTGACTAGAAAATGGTAAGTAGAGACCGACCACAACAAGATTGACAGCGCGGAACCTTTAGATATATATATGCACATCCTTACATATATATATATATATATATATATATACAGTGTTCGACAAACCTATACATTTGCTCGCCCCGGGCGAGTGGATTTAACCCCCGGGCGAGTAAATATTGACCCAAGCAGCACACGTTTGGTACTATGTGGCGAGTAGATTTTTTTGTGTGGCGAGTAGATTTTTTGGTGATTTGTCAACCACTATATATATCGGCCGATCTCAGTAAACATTACTTGGGGAGAAATATTTTTCCGCTAGTTCTGTTATGTTATATTTGTAATGATATATTGTTACCCTGCTTTGGCTCTTATCAGACCAATTGTACCTCTTTGATGTTTTTACGCTGTGTCGCATAGCGATCTGATATGTGAATTGTGTGGGTCTGTCTTTTGTGTTTTTTATACTCTTTGTTAATAAAGTCCATTTCTATTTTTCATAATTCAGCATTTGAGTGCACCTTTTTGACCCTACTCTCCCTCCTTTTTAGTCATATTATTCCCTTGGGTCGGTAGCACCACCAGAGGGTTACCTTTTACCTTGACTTCTGGTTAACTGATTATTTAATCACACAAGGGTGATTTGATTGCGGCATCTATTGTGTGTTCCATATATATATATATATATATCACCTTTTCTGTACATAGCGCTTCACAGCAGTACTACACGTGACATAATATAACACATAATGGGAATAAGCGCTTCAGACATCTAAGTAACATTAGGAAAAAGGAGTCACTGCCCCAAAGAGCTTACAATCTAAGTAAAAAGATGTTCATCGTCTGTGCTGAATTTCTTGACAACTTGAGTGCTTTGAGATGCTCTTTCATGAGCTTGTTATGCAAAAAGCTGAAATCAACCACTGCAAGTACCTTTTTTGGTGCATAGTGCAAGTGATGAGATCTTACAATGTCGCTGATGCGATTTGAGATAACAGACTCAATACTTAAATACATTCAGGCAAAATGGATTGAAGGTGTTAGAAAGTATTAACTCATAACAGCGTAGTCATGTATTGATCTGTCCCAGCCACAATAATTGCCCTCATTTTCTATCACAGATCCACGGTTTGTTTCCTAATCTTTTATATTTTTCTTGGTCGCAATAGTTTTGCTCCTTTTCAAGGGTACAAAGAGGCCTTTAAATAGAAATCAGAAAGTATTTTAAATCATTCCGAAAGTTTTTATGCTGGTAATGTTTGTCTGTATCCTATGCCAAGACTTGGTGTAACTCTCACTGCTTCTGTCATTTTCTTTTCCTACCTGCCTGAGAGCAGAAATCTAACCTTTCTTATCCTTGTGATGACTCAGGTTAACATTCTTATCCCCCCCCCCCCCCCCCACTCTCTTTTAACATCCTTATTGTAATTAAACATAAAGCAAAATCTTTGAAAAATGCAGTGATGTCGATTTTCCAAGGACTGATATCAGGGAGATTTGGTGTTTGTGAACCAAGAAATAGCCTTTTAATGGAAACAGATTTATTTATTTCCCTCCTCTTCACCTTCCATGGCAGTCGGACACGAATGGGTTAAGCCCTCTCCTCAGCTGAGCGGGACAGGCATAAAAGTGCATATTTTTTTACCTGTCCCTGCTGAGCAGGATTGCCTAGGGGGGAGGGGAGGTTCTGGGGGTGGGTCGTTTGTGTGTGTGTGTATGTGTGGGGGGGGATATATATATATATATATATATATTGTGACAGAAACCAGGGGATGGTAATAAATTCCATATATAGGGCTCCCAAGATACTGAACAGTTTCTGTCCTGTTTAGGCTGAACAGTGCAGCCTCATAATACATGCACTCCATCCCACAGTTTGTCTGCTGCCTGATTTCTGTCACCGGTCATGCTAATTAGAAATCAGATACTTAAGACCTATTTCCTGTTTCCTCTCCCGTCTCCCCAAGAGCCTGGAGGCAGGAAGGCTGCAGAAAGCAGAGAGGGGAAAAGTCTCTCCCCAAACAGGTTCAAAACCTTCTGTTCTTTTTGGTCTAAAACTGCGAAGTTGCTTATTTTGTTGGTGGAAGTGGAAAAGCCACTTCCCCCCTGAGTTAGGGAATATTTAAGTTAAGTTATCGCTCAGGTGAGCAGCTTTTTGTTTGCTTGTGTTTCTATTGTATGCACTGTGGCAGTCTCAGTACCTGGGACTGAATAAACCAGACATACCCTGTTTAAAGGAACAGCACGTGACGCCTCGTCATTTAACCTACCCTAAAAGACCGTGTTCTAACAGTCCCAGTCTGACGGCGAAGCCCCGGAGTAAGCCGTTTGTCACATATGGTGGAGAATGCGGGCAGGACACTAAAAGGTCTGCGGGTTAAAGAACTTTAAAAAAAAAAAAAGGAGTTTTTTTTCTTTCTTTTCTCCTCTCCAAACAAGATGGAAGACGTGGTGAGTGCGCTGGTACGCAATGTTGCTGTCCAGAAAGACGCGAATGAAATCCAGCAAAAGACTAATGCAAACCAGCACCAGCTGTTAATAGCCCAGCAAGAGACTAATGCAAACCAGCAACAGACTAATGCAAACCAGCAGCAGACGAATGCTGCCCTTCAAGAGGCGAATGCAACCCAGCACCAGCTGTTAATAGCCCAGCAGGAGGCGACTGCAGCTCTGCAAATCGCGAATGCAAACCAGCAAGGGACAAACCGCTTGCTGAGAGAGGAGCAACAACGGTTCGCCCAGGGATTACAGCAGGAACTCTAGATCCTGAGGGGGACTATCAGTAACCTTCCACTGGCAGAGGCAGCCCCAGTCCCGTAAATGACCAGGGCAAGCCACTACCTTCAGAAGATGGGGCCCTCGGATGATGTGGAAACCTATCTTCTCACGTTTGAACGCACGCCACAGAGAGGGGGATGGCCAGAAGCTGAGTGGGCCAGTCTTATCGCACCCTTCCTAAGCGGCGAATCCCAGAAGGCTTACTTTGATCTAGAGCCAGCCGAAGCTAACGTCTATGCAAAATTGAAGTTCGAGATCTTCGCCCGCCTCGGCGTAACCACGGCTGTTCATGCCCAAAAATTCCACGCATGGTCCTTCACGTCGGATAAAGCCACCCGAAGCCAGATGTATGACCTCATCCACCTCGCTCAGAAGTGGCTACAACCCGAGATCAACTCAGCAAGCCACATCGTGGAACGGTTGGTCATGGACCAGTTTTTGCGGAAACTTCCCTCTGCCCTACGCCGTTGGGTCAGTCAGAGTGACCCCCATAATGCAGACGAGCTGGTGGCCCTCGTAGAAAAGTACAATGCAGCAGAAGAGCACCCGCAACCCATAGTCGTGGAGCAACCCCACTACCCAAGGTTCCAGGACTCTTCCAGAGACGGTAAAAGGGTACCAGGGTTAAGGGGGGCTGAAGAGCGATGACCATCTTCACACAGCACCAGTAACAGTGGCTCGCACACTAAGGGCAACAGTCAACATGGGGAGCCGAAAAAGGGCTCTAAGTGGGACACAGACTATGTACCTAAATGTGTAAATTGTTAAGAGAGGGGCCACACCGCGAAAGTCTGCCCACTAAATGCTGAACCCATGCAATGCAACAGCGTTGAACCTTATTCGCTGTGGTCCCAATGTATGGGCCCTAGCCCAGAGGACCCCTTAAATAACCATATGTGGGCATTTGTAAAGGTTAATGGTAAGAGGGTTCGGGCACTTCTTGACTCTGGGAGCATGGTCACACTAGTGTCCGAATACCTGTTGCCCATTAAGAAGAAACAGGTAAACAGTTCACAAAGAGTGGCAATTTGTTGTATAGATGGGGATAATCACGAATATTCCACTGTTGATGTTTTTTTTTTAAACAGAATTTGGGTCTTTAGATTTCAAAGTGGGTATAGTACCCAAACTGGCACATGATGTGTTAATAGGGACTGACTTTCCCCATTTTCTAAAAATGTGGTCCTCCTCTCAGAATAGCGCCCAGAGTTCGATAGCGGACCATAACGAACTAACAGAAGAAACAAATCCTTTCCCTTTTTCAGAAATAGAGGTTGACGAGTGCCAAAATAAGAAGGGGAAAAAGGAGGAGTGCTGTAAAATTCCCTTCCCCATGGCTACCTTGGTAGGGAATACCCCAAATCAAGATGTTGAACAGGCACTTACAACCCCAGAACAGGATAAGACCCTCGCTGACCTAGAGGTCAGTCCTGG